>CAUYPK010029676.1:0-14359 GCA_963574355.1 Loris lydekkerianus
AGGCACTCACCACACCTGGCTAGTTTTTCTGTTTTTAGTAGAGATGGGGTCCTACTCTTGCTCAGGTTGGGGTTTTTTTTTGTTTGTGTTGTTGGGTTTTTTGTTTTTTTTGTTTTTTTTTTATTTTAAACCTTTTTTAAAATTTTTTATTTTTTTTAAAAAAAAAAAAAAAAAAAAAAAAAAAAAAAAAAAAAAAAAAAAAAAACCCAAAAACAAAAACAAAAAAAAACCCCAACCTGAGCAAGAGTAGGACCCCATCTCTACTAAAAACAGAAAAACTAGCCAGGTGTGGTGAGTGCCTATAATCCCAGCTACCAGGGAGGCTGAGACAAGAGGATTGCTTGAACCCAGGAGTTTGAGGTTGCTATGAGTGAAGCGGATACCACACCACTGTAGCCTGGACAGCAGAGTGAGACAAAAAAAAGAAAGAAAGGAAAGAAAGGAAAGAAAGGAAAGAAAGGAAAGGAAGGAAAGGAAGGAAGGAAGGAAAGAAAGAAAGAAAGAAAAGAAAGAAAGGAAAAAAGGAAAGAAAGAAAGAAAAGAAAGAAAAAGAAAAGAAATATGCTAGTTTTTTATGCTCTATGAGGAAGTGAGTATTTATGCATTTAGAATTACTAAAACATATATAACACTTTGCAGTTTTTAAAAAAGGTGCTTATTTCTAGAAATAAACCAGGCATATTGAAGCCAAAAGAAAAAAAAATTTACTTTTAAAGAGCAGATTTTTATAGTGGAAAATAGCCTATAAGGAGTGGGTGTATAAAACCCACAGGAACAATGCAGTTGGTCTAGAACTAAGCAGTATGTTTAGTTAAAAAGACATGCCGTTAGTGAAAACACAAATATTTCACTGTGATATTAAAAAAAAGCATCACACTCACCGAATTTAGCAAATGTATTGGCATCTTTGTGTTAGACTGGCAAACCAATCCAGTACTCGAACCAACCAAAACCAAATAATTAAAAAGATAGGGTTCCTATAAAGATGTGGACAATGGTTTGGGGCAATGACGTCAAAGGTCCAAGAGGAGGTTTCCTAACAAGGCTGCTACCTCCTTGGGGCAGCCAACTTTGGGACACAGGATGGTTCTCAGAGGTCCTAGGTTAAGAGAAGCTACTGGTCCGGGCTTCTGAGTGAGTCTGAGTCAGCAGAGGGACCTCTTCCTTGGTCCTGGCTTTGGGAGAATGCACCAACATCCCTGCCATGTGCTGAATATAGAACAGTTTTCTTACCTGGGAAAGATTAGCTGGAGCCTCCGACCACAGGGCTTCCCAAGATGGGGAAACCAAGCCGGGTTCCTAGACAAGTTAAGAACAGATGTCCGAGAGCACCGTGTCTGGAAACAGTGCCGGGATTTTGTTCGGACGTCATAGTGCTGACGACCACAAGATGCACGTGCCCAGTGAGCATCCAATAGCGTTCTTGGACACATAAATACTGATGGAGAAGTCCTGATCTAAGGAAGCCAGGAGGCCAGGGTGGAAAATACACTTCTCATGATGCACTGTAGGGAAAGGAATGTATTTGTTCTAGAAGAAGGACAGGATCATGACCTGAATAAAGTGGTAAGTAAAGAATGACAGCTTGGCTTCAGAATGGAAGCTTCTGTTTAGTCTTTAGTTGACATTCATTTACATGTTGGGTATCTTTTCTTTCTTTCTTTCTTTCAGTATTTTCAACTGTTGCTTGGAAGACTGCCAAATGAGCGTATGGTGGCAGAGAAGAGACTTGAGATTATGGGAAATCTGGCTGTAAGATTCCTGCACTGAGTAGGGCCTGTAATCGCACTCTTAGGAGGAATTATCCACATAAGGCTGCAATTGCTCCTTCCCCTTCAAGGAAGAAGCCCTAAGATTGGATTGGCAGGATTCAGGTGGTTAGAGTAACTAATGGTGGTTTTGATTCCGTTTCACAGATTCAGAGCAGAAAATTAGACTTCTCCACATTATAAAGATTCCATCAAGCAGGGCATGGTAGCTGACGTGGGAAGATCACTTAAGGCCAGAAATAGAAGACCAGTCTGGCCAACATAATGAGACCACTTCTCTACAAAATATTTAAAAGTTAGCTCCGGGTGGTGGCACAGGCCCATAGTCCCAGCTACTCAGGAGGCTGAGGCAGAAGGATCACTTGAGCTCAGAAATTTGTACTGAGCTGTGTCCACACCACTGCACTCCAGCCTGGGAGACAGAGCATGACCCTGTCCCTAAAAAAAAAAAAAGAGAGTGAGAAATACCATCAACGTCACTATACCAAGAAGAACTGACCCGCCTGCCAACTTGGGGGATACAAATACCACAAACAAATCCAGGATGAATGATAGTCTCCTCACAGAGGTAGAGTATCTTGGTCAAGTTCAGCAACCAGTCTTAAATTTTGCTCTTTTTATAAGACAGACACAGCAACTCTGAAAGGGCACTAATGAAGTTTCTGTGATGTTTCTTCCCTTTCAAAGAACACTGGGCAAAGGTGTACTGAAAAACTAGTTCTCGGAGGAAAAAAGCCCTGATTTAGAGTGTCTGCCAATTCCAATGGTGTAAATATGCCCACCACAATCAGTTTCAACTTACCATATGTTTAACAACCAGCTCATGAGTTCCTATTTAGTTAAGAATCAGCTCTGGAAAGTCAATAAGAACTGGCTCTTGCTAGGTGCCCATAGCACAGCGGTTATGGCACCAGCCACATACACCGAGGGTGGTGGGTTCGAACCTGGCCCGGGCCAACTAAACAACAGCAACAAAAATAATAGCCAGGCATTGTGGTGGGGGCCTATAGTCCCAGCTACTTGGGAGGCTGAGGCAAGAGAATCTCTTAAGCCCAAGAATTTGAGTTTGCTATGAGTTGTGATACCACGGCACTCTACCAAGAACAACATAATGAAAATCTATCTCAAAAAAAAAAAAAAAGAAAGAAAATTTTGGTTCGGAAATGCCGCTGGAGCTACATATGACTAATGACTTGACCCACTCTTTCATGATGAGTTCTCAGTGAGATTTAAGTCTGGGATGGTTTATTATTACAATCTTTCTATTAGACATGCTGGTTATCTGTATAAGGGGCCAAAATTTTCATAATCAGATGAGAGATAAGAAATGACTATGGCTTTAAGAACCCCGTGTCTCTTGGACAAAGTCTCATTGTGTGAGCTTAAGAACTTGGTTAACTTGGATAGAATACCCAGACACAGAAAGTTCCAGATGTAACACTTTGGTTGTACTATCCTCAGGGACCTAAGATCCCACCTTTACAGTCTTTACACCTGAATGGCCTCAAAATTTTTAGCAGTAAAAAAAAAAAAAAAAAAAAAAAAAAAAAAAACCTTCTTCAAAGTATTTATTAAGAAATGGAAACAAACCAAAAAACTTTAAAAATTATATTTATACAACAAGATAATGACAGTTTTCCTTTCAGACGCTGGTTACAGGTTCCTATGTAACAAATCTGATGTCTATATTCCAAGAGTAATCGACTCTTATGTAAACTTTGCCCCACATAAAAGATGAACAAAAGTAATAAGAAAGGTAAAAATCTGTGTGAGGAAAAGGAGAGCTTCACTGGCCACTTGCAAACTGCCAGCTTCACTGCCAACTTTTTTCCAAGGAAATTAATCTTTTAAAAAACCTGTAAAAGGGACATTTAAGAGGGATCTGTTCCCTAGACTAAGACACAATGGGGCAAGCTGAAAGCTGAGCAAGGGAAAACGATGCCAGATGGCAAAATTAAGAGCAAGGCCGTGAGGCAGAAACACACACACTGAGAAGAGGCAGGAAGCAAAGCGAGGAATTCCAGCTTCATGTAATTCATAAATGATGAATGCTTACTGTTTAAATTTAGAAGACAAAGCTGACGATGGGCTCAGGTGCAGACACGGAATTCACCTGTTTACAGTTCAAGAGGTAAGAAAATCTAGAGAGGACAGAGGGAAGCAACACACCGGCTCGGGCCGGAGGCAAGAGATGGATGAACTTGCCAACAGTGTCTTCTAAGCGACCCAGGGGAGGTGTGTGCTTCCCTGTAAATTCCTGGGACTGAGTACTGGGCTACTGAGAAAAGAAACATGTCAAGGAATGAATACAAAGAGGCCAGTCTGGTGTTTATAGAGATAGATAGCCTATATTATTACAGAGAGGAAAAGGAATTCATGACGCAAACAGGCCAGGAGCAGAGGAGCTCTGGAAGAGCTCTGAAGAGCGTGTCTCAGCGAGAGGTGAGCTATTAAAGGCAGCAGAGCACCACGAAACATCAAGACCAGCTGCAGCCCATCCCGTCCACTCCCTCAACAACACAAGACCTGCTCATTGGCCAGAGGAAACTGAAAACCACAGGTGCCCAGGATAAAAGCTGCAATGCAACCTTTACCATGGCTCTAAAGCTGCCCCTCTCTTGTGTGAATGGGTGGGTGGGGGAGCAATCTGATGAAGAGATTACGTATTCTGACTATGCAGAAATCTAAGAAACCACAAGCTCCCAGCCCTGGAGGATGTGTTCACAGCCCCAGGTTCAAGGGGTCTAAAAGTGCTGAGGTTTTGAACAGCCAAAATTTCAGGAGAAAGCCCAATCTGTAGTTGAATCAGCAATGCACTGGGAGGGTTTCCTGTCATTTTTCTTGATTTTCGGTGAGACATTTGATTATTCAAGGTGCTCCTTGTGGAAACACACATGCACACACACGTATATATGCTCCAATGACCCAGAAATAAGTAGAATGTGGGGTTTCCACAATGAGCAAAGACTGATCTTCATTAAGTTTGAGAAACCCTGTGACTTTGGGTGGTTGGCCCAATGTAAATGCTTCCTAGGAGATGGAGGGATTTAAAAATGGGCTTTGCAAGAGATTCGGGCCTGTCTTGGGTTTTGTTCTGGATACCAGGATGGACTTCAGCCACTCACACTGAACTGTGGGGCTGGTGAGAACACTTAAAATGGCAGCAAAAGCAAGAAACAGCCTGAGCTTAGACGCAACCAAAGTCAGCCACGGATTGATCCAGTGGGTGGGGCATTCTCGTTTCACAATGGAGGTGGTATCCCAGGACTGTAATACATTCATTCAACCTTTACCATGGCTCCAAAACTGCCCCTCTCTGCCAAGGAGACGCCTTCACTCAGGTCGGCCAGGTCGGTCAGGCTGGCACCGTGGACCCCATCAAGCACCTGGTCATACTGCTCCAGGCTCCTGTGGGCATCCTGGTGGCTCTCATGCAGCTGGGAGAGCTTGCTTCTTGCCTGCACAACAAAAACATGACCAGCATCAAGCAGGGTTTGGGAAAACCTAACAGGCAAGACATTTTTGCTCCTGACACCTGACTCCAGGCAATTCACGTGGGTCAAGAGTGGAAGAGAAAACCTTACTGGCAGATAAAAATGAGAAAGCTTATATACCAAGGCATGACCTCACTACTCCAAGATGGTCTCTTTGTATCCCCAGTCCCAGAGAGGGTAGCTTTCTTTTATGGGGTTTTTATTGTCCCTTGTGTTCCTCCTTGTCCCTACAGCAGCCAATGCAAAGACAGGGAAAGAGACAATCTGCAAAGACAGAGACCAGGTGTATGTGTATGTGAACTCTGTCTCATCCACGCTGTGTGACCGCCAAGCTAGCATATGAATCTTCTCCAAAATGAAGCATTAGAAATGATGGGAAAAGGACCCACAGATAGTCCTCAACGCATGGTGGTTCAGTGGTAGAATTCTTGCCTGCCAGATAGTCCTCGACACACAATGGTCTTACTTACTATCTTTTAACTTTATGAGGGTATGAAACTGATCTGAATTCAGTAGATACTACACTCTAAATTTTGATCTTCTCCCAGGCTAATCATATGTGGTTGGATACTCTGCTGTGGTGCTGGATGGCAGCCGTGAGCTGAAGCTCCCTGTCAGCCACATGATCACCTGGGCAAACACTGGGACTCTGCACTGCACTGTGCTGCCAGTGGTTTCTAGACATCATGTTTTGTGTTTTGCATCTGCCATGTCTACAAAACGCCCATTTTCCATTTGTAGTATTTCAATTTACAGTAAGTTTATCAGGACATAACCTCATCATAAGTCAAGCAACATCTTTACTGCAGTGTCTGGCAGGGTGGCATTAGCACCAGCTAATTGTTATCGTCCTATTATAATAATAATTATCATTATTATTATCACATACACTTGTGTTGTGGCTCCCACATAGACACTATGAACTTTTAGGGTTGGAAGGGAAAATATTAAAAATAATCCTACAGATATTAATTAACTATAAAGCACAACACAAGGCATTAAATCTCTGATCAACTTTTGCCTATAAAATAGCATACAGAGCACAGACTGGCTAAGTCAAGAAAGAAAACGTGACATGTGCCAGCATGGGGGCCTTTGACCACAACAAGTGAGGTAGCAGGGAAAGGCCCTGGCCCTATGGTGGGCAGCAGCTGCATACCATGAGAACCAGGATCACCCTGGACTGAGGGAGAACATGGGTGCACCCTGGGCAACTTGGAGACTGGATGGGGGTTCCAAGTAGGTTGATGCTTGCTATAAGGTGGTGCCTCCTTAACACACCAAGTTCTGAATTGAGGCCTTAGAGGATCACTTCTGTTATCTCACAGAGAAACAGAGAAGTCACTTCTCTAATACTATGCTTCTTGTGTGAGGACCAGGCCGGAGAGAGCATTTCCCAACCCCGACACCAGCTCTCTCTCACCCAGCCCCTGCTTACTCATGAAGTGCACTCAAGTGAGGTAAGCACACTGCCCCCAGGCCAATGTCAGTGCCACTCAGGAGTGATCTGAGGAGTTCCCAGCACTGCATGGGAGGAGAAACCCTAATGTAGATAAGGTGGGTGAGCGCAAAGGAAACAAACAGTGGCAGCCTAGACACTCAGAGCTCACTGGTCACATGCACTGACATCATGACTGCTCACTGCAGTAGTCTCTGCTTGGCAGAAGACCCCAGAAAATCCCCAGCTTAAGCTGCACACGTGCACACGGTGGGGACCCTGTCCCCACTGAAACACCTGGTTGATTTCATCTTGAGTCGACTTCAGAGACTTGATGATGGTTTCTAGTTGGACTCGCCCTGCCTGGATGCTCTGCTCTAGCTGGGTTTCCTCCTGCTGCAATCGGTTCAGCTCTGACTTGGCCCGGTTTAGATCATCTTCCTGGGACTTTAAGTCAGATTCCTGAGACTGGATTTGTGTTTTCAATGATGAGATCTGAAATGAGATACCATAAGGATTCACAGTGCAGGATGCAATGCAACTCCAAGAAAGAATCTGGTTCATATTTTTGAACTTCTCAAACGAGCTGACCCATGGAGGCAGATACCTAGCCCGAGCGCAGACACCTAGCTTCCTTATAAGGTTTCCTTTCTATACCTAAAGAGGAGACATGAATGGAAATGTAGAGACAGGCTCATGCATGTGTGACTGCCAGAAATTCACACTGGAATAAGGAATGTATGACCAAGCATGAGCAGTCCGTGTCCCCCAGGAGCAGTGTGACCCCACACAGTTTGCTGAGGCTACAGCCTCCCTAGTTTGTAACAAGGAGTACAGACACTAGAGGAGGCAGGAGAGGCATCCTGGGGACCCCCATAGTGTGGGGCACAGGCAAGCATGAGGTGTCCTTAGGGCACAGGTTCACAGGGACCAAGATCATATGCTTATACAACTTGGTCTCCAGGAATGCAGGTGGGTAACTCAGAGGTCCAGCCACAGGGCTTGGACACTTTTCCACCTGATGTTTTAAACAACTCTGGTAAAGTGATAGGATGTCTTAGCATTCTGTTTCCAGGCAAACGGGAGCTCAGAGAAGCCCCCTCTCCTCCCTCAGGCACCACCCCCAGGAGGCAGCCCTGACTCACCATCTGAGTCTCATCCTGGCACTTCTGCCTGACATCACTCAGCATGTCTCGCAGCTTGGCCTTCTGCTGGTCCATTTCGTCAAGACGATCTTGAGCGTCTTGTTTCTGAGCTTCAAGCTCTTGCAAACTGCTTGTTTCCCGGTCTAAATCATTTTGTAATTCCTAGAAAAGAGTTGGGGATTTACTTAAGGCTGGTAAAAATGAGGCATGTCTGAGATGACCTTGGGCCAGAGCCCCCAAGAAGTCCTATTAAACTGCCCGCTAGGGATGGGCATGGTGGCTCACGCCTATAATCCCAGCACTTTGGGAGGCCAAGGCAGGTGAATCAATTGAGCTCATGAGTTCAAGAACAGCCTGAGCAAAAGTGAGATACCATCTCTAGAAAAACCAGCTGGGCACCTATAGTCCCTACTTGAAAGGCTGAGGCAGGAGGATTGCTTGAGCCCAAGAGTTTAAGGTTGCTGTGAGCTATGATGCCGCAGCACTCACTAGAGGCAAGAAAGGGAGACTCTGGGGCAGTGCCCGTATCTCAGTGGGTAGGATGCTGGCCACATACACTGGGGCTGGCGGGTTTGAACCCGGCCCAGGCCAGCTAAACAACAATGACAACTGCAACAACAAAAAAATAGCCGGGCATTGTGGTGGGCACATGCAGGCCCAGCTACTTGAGAGGCTGAGGCAAGAGAATCGCTTAAGGCCAAAAGTTTGAGGTTGCTGTGAGCTGTGACACGGTGGAACTCTACCCAGGGTGAAAGCTTGAGACTCTGTCTCAAAAAAAAAAAAAGAAAAGTGATACTCTGTCTCAAAAAAAAAAAGAATCTGCCTGCTAGGCCTATGCTTAGGGCAGACATCCCCTCATACCTACTCTGCTGACACATAATTCTCACCCAGTGGGATAGCCCGAGACACCAGGTGACCAACAGCCTAGGACATCAAGGGATCTAGACCTCATTCCATAATGGAAAAGGAACCATTGAAGAGTTCCATGGCGACAAAAAAACACCAGCTCAAGGTGAAGAAGGGGGCTGCTCACGGCATGGGGGTGGGAGTGGTCAGAACAAGGAGAACATAAAAATAACCCTGACGGTCTACAGATTCAACACAGTCCCTATCAGAATACCAGGTGATTTCTCTACAGAAACTGGTAAGAAGCTGATTCCAAAATTCATATCAAAATACAAAGAGTCCAAAACAGCTGAAATAATCTAGACAAATAAAAAAGAGCTAGAAGACTCATACTTTGTGATTTTGAACCTTCTATAGTAATCAAGCCAGTATGGTCTTAGCATAAGCAAAGGTGTATAGATCACGGGTCAGAGCTGAATCTAGAAATAAACCCACACAGCTACTGACAATTGTTCTTCAACAAGGTTGCCAGGACCATTCAGTGCAGTAAGGAACAGTCTCTTTAATAAATGGTGCTGCGACAGCTGGATCTCCACGTGCAAAAGAATGAAGCTGGACCCCACCTCACACTGTATACAAATATTATGTAAAAATGGGTCAGAGACCTGAAGGTAAAAGCTAAAACTATAAAACTCTTAGACTAAAATACAGGGCTACATTTTTGTGACCTTGGATTTGGCAATGGGTCCTCAGATATGATACCAAAAGCTAGAATCACAACAATAAAAAATAGATACACTGGACATGACCAAAGTTAGAATCTTTTGAGCTTCAAAGGACACCATCAAGAAAGAGAAATGACCAAAAACAGGAGAAAATATTTGCGAGTCATGTATCTCTGCAGTCCCCAAACCCTGGGCCACAGACCAGTACCAGTCCATAGGCTGTCAGGAACCGGGCAACACAGAACGAAGTGAGCAGTGGGTGAGCCAGCCAAGTTTCAACTGTATTTACAGCTGCTCCCCATTGCTCACATCACCGTCTGAGCTCCACCTCCTGTCTGATCAGTGGTAGCATTTGATTCTCATAGCAGCTGAACCCTACTGTAAACTGCACATGTAAGGAGTCTAGGTTGTGCCCCTTACGGGAATCTAACGCCTGATGGTCTGAGATGGAGCGAAGGCAGTGATGCCAGTGCTGGGACTGTCTGGCTGCAGGAAAACAAGCTGAGGGCTCCCACTGATTCTGCATTTCTATAATAATAGAAATAAAGTGCACAATAAATGCACTAAATCATCTCAAAACCATCCCCTACCCTGCTAGCCTCAACCACGGTAAAAATCTATCTTTCATGAAACTGGTCCCTGGTGTCAAAAAGGTTGGGGACCACTGATATATCCCACAAGGGACTTCTAGAAACAATAAAGAACTCTTAAAAATCAGTTATAAAAAGACAACCCAATTTAAAAATGGACAAGGGATCTGAATCGATTTTTCTCCCAAGAAGATAGACAAAAAGCTAACCAAAAAGATGCTTGGCATCATTAGGAAAGCATTAATGACATGCCAATCAAAACCACAATGAGGTTTGATGGGTATACCACTCTATACCCATAGTATGGCGGTGAAGAAAATGAGAAATCACCACTACTGGTGAAGATGTGAAGAAACTGGAGCCTCACACACTGCTTACAGGAATGTAAATGGTTTAGTCACTTTTAAAAACAGTCTGCTGGCTCCTCAATAGGTTAAATAGAGTTACCTTATGGCCTTGCAATTTTGTTCTTAGGTATAGACCTGAGAGAAATGAAAACAGGTGTTCACACAATTATTTGCATCCAAATGTTTTAGCAAAACTATTCACAATAGCCAAAAAGTAGAAAACCCAGATATCTAACAACTAACGAATGGATGAATAAAATGTGTCCATCCACACAATGGAATAGTATTCAGACATAAAAAGGAAAGCAATGCTACACATGCTATAATGTGGATAACCCTTCTAAACGTGGTACAGAATGAAGGAAGCCAGACTTGAAAGGCCCTGGGTTGAAATGTGCAGAAAAGAAAAATTCAGAGACAAGAAAGCAGACCGGTAGTTGGCAGGAGGTGTGTGGCAGGGCGGGAAGAGGGTTTGAAGGAGGCAGGAATAGGGAATGAGTACTAATTGTTATGGGGATTCATTTTGGGGTGGTGGGAATGTTCTGAAACTAGACAGAAGTGATGATTAAACAACACAGTGAATATGCTAAAAACTGCTGAATTGTATAATTCAAAATAGCAAATTTCATGTTATTTGAACTATATATAGTTTTCCCTTGGGGAATTGGTACCAAAATCCAAAGATGCCAAACCCCCTTATATATGGTTTAGTATTTGCTCATAATCTATACACATCCTCCTGTATACTTAGAATCACCTCTAGATTATTTATACTACCTGATAGTAAATGCTATATAGTTCTTATACTGTATTGTTTTATTAACATGCATTTTTAAATTTTTCTTTTTTTTTTTTTTTAAGACAGAGTCTTACTCTGTCACCTTGGGTACAGTGCCATGGAATCATAGCTCACAGCAACCTCAAACTCCTGGGCCCACGTGATCCTCCTGCCTCAGCGTCTAGAGTAGCAGGGACTTCAGGCGCCCAACACAACACCCAGCTAGTTTTTCTATTTTTAGTAGAGAAGTGGTCTCACTGTTGTTTAGGCTGGTCTTGAACTCTTGAGCTCAGGTGATTTATCTGCCTTGGCCTCCCAGAGTGCTGGGATTACAGGCATGACCCAACTTGCCCAGCTGTTTTTAAAAATTTTTATTTGTAGAATTCTTTTGATCTGCAGTTGGTTGAATCCACTGGATGTGGAACCTGTGGATTCAGAGACAACTATCTTAATTTAAAGGCAACTTTATTATTTTTACCTTTTAAATCTTTTTATTTTCTTTCTCAAGCATCTATCCCATATAGTAGGTTATAGAAAACTTTAAAAAATACACTTTGAAGGCTCCAAGAGTTCACGGGTCTGTCTAGTGCAGATCCTTGGCCCCTCCCTCCAAACACTGAGAGAAGTTTTCCTGCACTACATTTAACACAAAGTACAATTAACCAAAATGAGCACAGTCCTTACCTGTACTTCACTGGTTTTCTGTCTGATTGCCTCTTCCTTTTCTCTAATGTCTTGTTCCAATGAGTATTTATCTCTGAATGTTTAAAAATATTTAATGAAAACAGAGTGAATAATAATTCTCCAACCCGACTTCTCAAGACCCAATTCTGCTCAGTGCCACAAAAACACGCCCATGTTAACCCCTCTCTGTGGTGATAAAAGTCCAAGAACAAGCTCTAGGGACCATTTGCCTTTGGTAATCTCCCCTTCAAATCGCTCCTAACATAACCACCCCGTTCTCCACCTGGTGACCCAAGAGGAAGTCAGAGACATCCCAAGGGTGACAAGGTCTGACACACTCTCACTTTCTTGAAGGTGAAGGTGCCACACGAGGAGGAATGTGAGTGGCCTCAAAGAGCAGGGACTCACCCAGCTGGTACCCAGCAAAAGAAAAGAAAACACAGCTGAATTCTGCCAATGCCTGAATGAGCTGGGAAGTGGACTCTTCCCCCAGAGCCTCCAAGAGCCCAGCTGACATCTTGACCTCAGCCTTGAGAGATCCCCTCCATGGAGAGTCCCAATGCACTCCCCTGGACTTCCGAACTATAGAACCATGAGCTACCATATCTGTGTTGTTTGTACATTTGGGGTGCTTTATTACATGGCAAAAGAAAAGCAGCACTGTCTCTAAACCCCTAAAATGTACTTGCTCACTGAATACTGAGCACCTACTACTCAGAGTGACAACTGAGCGCAGGGGCCCCAGGAGCACTGCATGAAGCAACAAACCCCTGCCTCCATGGAGTCCATGGGTCAGAGTGCGAGATGGAGGACAGATGAGTGTACAAATGAGGAATGCAGTGCAGGACTATCCTACATAGGACAGCCAGGGAAGGACCCTCTGAGAAGGTGGTGTGTGGGTGAAGAGAGTCCGTGGATAAATGTTCTAGATGACAAGAATAGGTGGCAAAGCTGGGCTGGGGGAGCCAAGGTGAGAAGTCTGGAGTGATACGGAAACAGATGGGAAGTACACCAGACTTGCAGCAGAAGTGGCAATGAGGTTCCCTGGTCCGTAGCAGGAGGCTGCACATACATGGCCTCTGTGTACAGCAGGTGCTCGGTAGGGCTAACGGGTCTATCTTCTTAGACACACAGCTCCCTTCCTATCTCTCATTATGAACTAAATGCCTGTGTCCCCCTAAATTTCTGTTTTGAAATCCTAAACCCCAGTAAGATAGCATGAGGCAGTAGGAGCTTTGGGAGGTGATGAGGTCATGAGGGTGAAATGCTTATGAATGGCTTTAGTGTCCTTATCACACGGACCCCAGAGAGGGTCTCTGCTCCTCCTAAAATGTGAAGACACAGCAAGAAGGTAGTAGTCCCTTAATCAGGAACCAGATCCCTACTAAGCAAGAGATCTGCCAGTACCTTTACCTTGGACTTGTCAACCTGCTGGCCTATGAGAAATGTCTTATTTAAACCCCCCACTCCATGGTTTGCTATAGCAGCCTGAATGG
Organism: Loris lydekkerianus; assembly: GCA_963574355.1. Lineage (NCBI taxonomy): Eukaryota > Metazoa > Chordata > Mammalia > Primates > Lorisidae > Loris > Loris lydekkerianus. Next base: position 13,313 of record CAUYPK010029676.1, read on the forward strand.
ACCAAGATGCTCTGGTGTTCACAGGGGCTGCTCAGGGATAAGAACATCACATGTCCAACAAACCTTGTCTCCTACCTGGGGATCTAGCACTTGAACAACAATAAGGCCCTCTTCAGGACATTCAGCCAGATGTGCAACAATTAGTCATCAGAATATCCATTTCCATAAGCCTAGAAACTAACACTATAGTGTCTTCTTTATACTCAACCCATTATAGCTATATATAACCATGAGAGGAACGTGCAGACCTGGCTGTCACCTTCACAGGGGGAAATGAGGCTCCCAGCTACCTAAGGCTACCTTGGCCTGACTCAGACCCCAGTGTCCCTTCTGAGACCATGATTCTTGGTTATTAGAGGCTCCCTCCCTCCTTGGCGTGCAGGTCCTGGTGCTAGGGCCTGCCCAGGCTCCAGGACACTGGCCTGCCATCCTCACAGACCCCATGTGCCTTGTTAGTTGCATGCACTGGTCTCTGTTTTGGGAAACACAGCCCCAGGGATCTCGGGCAGAACAGGAACTATCCATGGGCTAAGCATGAAGTGGGAGGAATTGCCTGGGGAAGGCTGAGGTTTTGTAACCAGCCCCCACCCTGATCCCCTCAAAGACCTAACCTGCCTTTGCTCACCCGGCCTCTGCTGACAGCACAAAAGCAAGGCCAGAGGGAATGGCAAAAGGTGACACCTGTTAAAATGACACCTGAGGAGCCTCTGGCTATGGGGGGAGCCAGTCCACTCTGGGAAAGTAACAGCCTCTTCATTTTCAGGCAAGAAAATGATCAATTTCTGACGGAGGACAAAGCACTTTTGGGGCCTTCTGCTCGGTCGCCCAAAATCATAAGAGTCTATCTTCCCCCAGAATTAATTAAAAAGATTTGGAGAACACTTAGAGATCTAAAAATAGACCTGCCATTCAATCCTGTAATTCCTCTACTAGGCATATACCCAGAAGACCAAAAATCACATCATAACAAAGATATTTGTACCAGAATGTTTATTGCAGCCCAATTCATAATTGCTAAGTCATGGAAAAAGCCCAAGTGCCCATCAA
>CAUYPK010029679.1:0-45938 GCA_963574355.1 Loris lydekkerianus
ATAACCCAACTATACCACAAGACTATGAGGAAAGGACCAAGGAAGGGGAAGGGAGGGGGGAGGTTTGGGTGGAGGGAGGGTGATGGGTTGGGCCACATCTATGGTGCATATTTTTATCTATAATAAAAAAAAAAAAAGAAATGAACCATCTATGCCTATTTTCTTAAGTGTTCTTATCAGAAAAGGGTACTGTACAATGCTTTCTCTGCATCTACTGAGAAGATCATATGGTCTTTGTTCTTGCTCCTATTTATGTGTTGAAGCATCCCTGGGATTAAGCCTACCTGATCATGATATATAATTTTTTGAACGGGTAGCCTGTATTTTGTTTGCTAGGATTTTGTTGAGTACTTTTATATCAATATTCATTAATGATATTGGTCTATAGTTTTCTTTTATTGTTGGGTCCTTTCCTGGTTTTGGTATCAGGGTACTATTTGCTTCATAGAAGGAGCTGGAGCAAGTTCCTTCCTTCTCAATGTTTTGGAATAAGTTCTGCAATATAGGAATGTACTCTTATTTGAAGGTTTGGTACAATACCTGAGAATATACCTAAAAAAGGATTTGAAAGATCTTCATAGACAGAACTATAAAATCCTAAGAAAAGAAATTGTAGAAGACATTAACAAGGGAGAACATACCATGTTCGTGGCTGGTAGAATTAACATTGCTTACACACCCACACTATCCAAAGCGATCTACAGATTTAATGCAATCCCCATTAAAACACCAATGTTGTGGCTCGGTGCCCGTAGCACAGTGGTTACAGCACCAGCCACATACACCAAAGGTGGCAGTTTCAAACCTGGCCCAGGCCAGCTAAACAACTGCAACAAAAAATAGCCAGACATTGTGGTGAGCGCCTATAGTCCCAGACACTTGGGAGGCTGAGACAAGAGAATCACTTAAGCCCAAGAGTTTGAGGTTGCTGTGAGCTGTGATGCTACAGCACTCTACCAAGGGTGACTGATATAGTGAGACTGTCTCAACAAAACAAAACAAAAAACCACCAATGTCATACTTTGCAGATCTTGAAAAAATAGTTCTTCATTTCATATGTAACCAGAAAGAACCCTAAGTAGCCAACCCAATTCTAAGAAATGAAAATAAATCTGGAGGCATCACTTTATCAGACTTTAGGTTATGCTACAAGTCAATAGTGACCAAAATAGCATGGTAATGGCACAAAAATAGAGACATAGATCTATGGAACAGAATAGAAAATCTAGAGATGAAATCAGCTTCATTCTGCCATCTGATCTTTGATAAATCAAACAAAAGCCTGCACTGGGGAAAAGAATCTTTAGTTAATCAACGGTGCTGGGAGAAACAGCCACCTGTAAAAGGTGGAAACTGGACCCACACTTCTGACCCCTTACAACAATTGTCAAGATGTGGAACCAGCCCAAAAGAGTCCTTCAACTCACGAATGGATAAACTATGTTATATGTATACCACAGAATAATATTCAACCATAAAGAAAAATGGAGACTTTACATCTTTTGTATTTACCTGGATGGATTTGGAGACCCTCTTCCTAAGTAAAGTATCAGAAGAATGGAAAAGCAACATCTAATGTACTCAATACTAATATGAAACTACTAGATGAACAACTGCAAGCCCACACGAGAGAAAAGCAAAATTAAATTCAAGAAGTTGGGGAAGGGGGAGGGGAAAGAGGAAAGGAGCTTGGTGTGCTCTCCCCTAATGGGTGCAATGCAGGAGTATAAGACATACTTCCTGGGTGAAGGGCTCAATTACAACTTGGACTTTACTTAACAAATGGAAACAATATAACCTAATTATATGTACCCTAATATTAATCTGAAATTAAAAAATATGGGGTCATTAGGCATTTTAACTCATTAAGTGTTCATTTTTCGTTCCACATTCAATCATTTCTTTTTTTTTTTAATTAATTTTTTTTTTTTGAGACAGTCTCACTAGGTCACCTTCGGTAGAGTGCCGCGGCATCACAGCTCATAGCAACCTCAAACTCTTGGGCTTAAGTGATTCTCTTGCCTCAGCTTCCCAAGTAGCTGGGACTATAGGCACCTACTACAATGCCCGGCTATTTTTTGTCGCAGTTATCATTGTTGTTTAGCTGGTCCGGGCCCGGTTTAAACCCGCCAGCCTTGGTGAATGTGGCTGGTGCCATAACCAAAGTGCTATGGGTGCCAAGCCAATAACATTCTTGGTTAGCTATTAATTTATATGCTTAGAAATCTGAGATTCTGTTCATCAAAATTTAGGTATGCTAACTCAATTCTGTGATGCCAGCTGATCATCTCCTAATCAATTCCTAGAGAAATTTAACAGATCTTATAGAGGTGATAAAGCATATAGTTTTTGTTCCTTCCTGTAGCAAATCAGCCATTTCCTCTGTGGTAATTATTTTCCTGGGCTAAAATCTCAAGCCTGATAAATCTACTGTGGATGTTAGCAATTCTTAAGGAAAAAAGGAAAAAAAAACCTTAAATTGCAGTATTATGATTTTTTTTTTTTTGAAACACACACACAAAAGCACATTGGATAAAGCAGGATCATAAATATTTTAAAAATGTAAATGCACTAACTTGTATAAGAAATATGGCTAACCTTAATCTTTAGAAGCTTTTTTCTCCCAAACTCCTATAAGTAAGAATCAAATGAACAGAGGTCTATGGACTAAAATAAACTGGTTAGGCTTACTTAGAAAGTATATAAAAAGTCACTCTCACTCCCCTTGTGCAAAATAAGAGTAAGAGCAAATTAAGTCACCACAGTTTTCGCAATGTCTTAAGAGATGAAGGAAAGACTAACTTTCTTCACCACTATCTACAGCTTAAAGATTGCCTTAACAACAGATAGGAGCCAAGAGAAAATGGGGAGTTGTTTCCTCCCATTTCTTTTCTCTTTTTTAGAGCAAAGCTTCTTTTAAGTATCCAATTTTTCATAATCTCTAGAGTATCAACTCAACATAATTTTAACTCAAGGAGAAAGAACCATTGAAACATTTTGCAACCACATGCATTTATTTTGCTGATGGATTTTTATACAAAATTCTTAACTTTAATTTTTTTCAGTAGCAGGTATTTTTGGTTTTTTCCTCTTGGTTTCATCTTGGTTTTGAAATGTGGTGGATAAGAAACTGTGAAAGTTCAGAGTTAAATAAGTGGTCAGGTGGAATGCAATTACTCACAATCCTTCTATTTCCCAAGTTTATTTCTGAGTTCCCCTACTCTTCAATCAAAGCACAGATGGTCTCCACTAAAGTTAAACAAAGCCTAAATGGCTGAGTAAAGAAATTCATTAAGTGATAAGTCATAAGGTACCTTCTAAATGATTACTTCATGTTAGGGTAAGCATAATCAGTTACATTCTTTTTATAATACTTAAGTATAACAGTTTTGGTTTTAGTTTTTTTTGCTCAATGGACTAGAAAGATGGAATCCTTTTCATTTGGAATGCGATATATTCAGAGATTATTTTATGGTACCTTTTGTTCTTCCGTAAATTCAGAATTATTGTGTTGAGACTGGGCCTCTTTTTGTAGATGTCTTGCTAATCTGTAAGAACAAAATACATATCCTTTAGAACTGAAGGAAAGCAAACCATGCGAGAGGTGAAACAATTTAAATCGTTTCACAGACAGTGAAGTACAGTAATACTTTGTTTTCAAAGTATACTCTACATTACCTTTAGAATCAAACTCTTTATACAATGATAATGAAAGTAAGATTACTTTTTTAAACATTTCCCTGGAACAAAATTCAGTTCTAGGCAGTAAAACCAGAATTCTAGGCAGTAAAACTAGAATCTTAGAGCTGCAAAGAATCTCAAAGGGCATCTAATCCAACTTTCTTTAGTATGCATGAATTTCTTCTATAACTAGCCAGTATGTACTGATTCTGCTTAAACATTGCCAGTGAGCACCAATGATAGGACCAAACAGAGATACTTTATCAGTCTATCAATTTGCTGATAAAACTAGTCCAAACTTAAACTAAAGCAATGACAATGGTAATACTTTATCAAAACATATGTTTGGAAACCTACTTTCATGAAAATAAAATTCTCCACCAATCAGAAATAGAAATCAATGTTTGTCTAATTATCATCATGCTCAAAATAAGAGATAGGCCTTGGGTAAGTTTTTAAGGATGACTAATTATCATCATGCTCAAAATAAGAGATAGGCCATGGGTAAGTTTTTAAGGATGGATCTATATTACTAGTTCAAGCTCAACAATGAGGATCTGAACCTATTTCTGAGATAGCACAACCCAAAAGATTGACTCTTATAACTGAACAATTAAACAACCAATTTTGAGCAAAGGATTTGAACAGACATTTCTCTGAAGAAGATATAAAAATGTACAATAAGTATATGAAAACATGTTCAACCTCATTAGCTGTTAGGAAAATGCAAATCACAACCACTGTGGGGGCTGGGTGAGGTGGCTCACACCTGTAATCCTACCACTTTGGGAGGCTGAGGTGGGTGGATAGCTTGAGCTCATAAGTTAGAGACTAGCCTGAGCAAAAAAGCGAGACTCCATCTCTACTAAAAACAGAAAAACTGAGGGAAGAGGATCACTTGAGCCCAGGAGTTGGAGGTTGCTGTCAGCTATGCATTTTGTTTATCCATCAGTTCCTGGATATTTTGGTTATTTATTTTCACTCTTTGGCTGTTATGAATAATGTTGCTATGAACATTTGTGTACAAGATTTTGAGGTATATACCTAGCAGTTTGGAACTGACACAACACTCTACCCAGGGTGACAGCTTGAGACTTTGTCTCAAAAACAAACAAACAAAAAATAAAACCACAGGATACATTTCACACCCACTAGGGCAGATATAACTTACAAAGAACAGAGAAAGACAATAATAGGTGTTAGCAATGTTGTGAAAAATTGGAACCTTCAAGTGTTGCTGGTGGGAATAAAAAATGGTGCCAGCCACTGTGGAAAACAATTTGGCAGCTCCTCAAAAAACTGAATAAAGAGTTACTATAACACCCAGCAATTCCAAAATGCTAGGTATATACCTAAAAATCCTGTACACACATGTTCACAGCAGTATTATTCATAACAGCCAAAAAGTGAAAATAAATAACCAAAATGTCCACGAACCCATGGATAAACAAAATGCAATACATCCATTCAGTGGAATACTATTCAGTAATAAAGAAGAATGGAGTACTGATATCATGCTACAGAAATGAACCTAAAAAACATTACACTAAACAAAAGAAGCCACCAGATGCAAAAGATTACATATAATATGATTCCATTTACATGAAATGTCCAGAATTATTAAATCTGCAGAGACAAAAAGCAGACTAGTAGTTGCCAGGAGATGATGAAACTGGAAGTGACTGATACCAGGTATGGGTTTCTTTTGGGAGTGAATGAGATGTTCAGAAAGTGGAAATGGTTGTACAACACTGTGAATATACTAAAAACTGCTGACTTGTACACTTTAAAATAGTGAGTATCATGTTATGTGATATTTATCTCAATTAAAAAATCTTCAGGGGAAAAAAAACTAGCAAACAATTTAAAAACAAAAATCCCAAGCATACTATATACTATTCAACAGGAACATAAAGGGTAGAAATTGCTAGCTTCTGCCAAGCCCATTGCAGAGCCAGTTCCATGTTTGCAATAAAACAAAGAAGTACTAGGTGGGACTTCTTTGAGATCATGTCTTTAAAGATCAGGCATAAAGTTCATTATTCTTTATCCAATCTAGGAAAAGTTTGCATCCTCCTCATCATAAAGCAAGGAATTCAACAAAATAGCTCGCCCACCTTACTTTTCTCTTCAAGCTAAAAACCTCACAGTATTTTTTCCTAAGTATCATTCATAGACTCACTTTTGATGGCTTCTACCCAGGGAAAGATTTCTTTCTACAAATACAAACTTACATAGCTATTGTCTTTGTTCTGTACCTGGCTTCGTCTCTAAGTCTTGCTGGCCTACCACCTATATAGAATACACAAAGAATCTATAGTCTATAGTGTTAGCAATATTAACTTCACATCCCTGAACTCAGGAAATTACAGCGTGAAACTGAGTTTCTTTATTTAACTAAGTCTATACATAATTTGCTACTGGTGGCTGTCAACCTAAGCAGGGTCATTGTCAGAAGAAAAGGTGTAGTTCTAAACTCCTGCTCAAATGTTAACAGTCATTAGAAAGGAAAATTTCTAAATTTTCCTAAAAATTTGCTAAATTCAAATGGAATATTATTAAAAATTAGGTAACACACTAGGAGGAAATATTTGCAAGTCACATATCTAACAAAAGACATATCCAGAATATACAAAGAATCCTTTCAACTTAATAGATAAAAGACATGTCAGTTTAAAAATGGGTAAAATATTTGAACAGACACTTCAAAACAAGACTTACATAGGAAAACATAAGAATATGAAAAGACATCATTCAAAGTGTGAATGAATGTTCAGGGCAGTATTACTGATCACAGTCAAAAAAACAATTCAAATGCCCATCAACTAATGAATGAATACACAAAATGTAGTATACCCATACAATGCAATACTATTCACCAATAAAAAGGAACAAAATAATGATACATGCTGTTATGTGGATGAACTTTAAAAACATGCTAAAAGAACCCAGATGCAAGAGATTATATACTGTGTCATTCAAACCACATACATGCCCAGATAAGACAAATAGAATGTAAGTTAGTGGTCATCTGAGGCTAAAGTGAAAATATGAAGTGACTGCAAATGGGCACAAAAGATCTTTTGGGGGTGACAGAAATGTTCTAAAAGTTGACTGTGGTAATGGTTACATAACTTGGTAAATTTGACTAAAAGATCATTAAATTATACATATAAAATGGGTGAATTTCAAGTTATATAGATTATATCTCAATAAATGAGTTTTTAAAAAAGCTTTTTAAGCCTAGGCAAAAAAATGAATTTTCTATATCCACAAAAAGTGTGTCATTTCACAAAGTGAGATCTGATTTTGTTCACTGAGGGAAAATCTACATGCTATGGATATTAGATGAGAAAATAAGAGCTGACATTCTATTTAAAAGTAAGATAAACTTGTCAATAATTATTCTCTAGCAACTCATCTCACTTTACAAAGGTGCCTACAAGTAACAACAGGACTATTCTCAAGGACAGTGTTAACTAGACTTTAAGTACATCAATAAGTAACTGATGGCAACCCCACAACATTCTGTGATACAGTAATTGGTGATTCTCAAATATCTGTAGTTAAGGATCACTTTTCCCCCTAACCTATTCCAGGGTAAGACTTTTATAAAATATAGTTTAAAAAATATCGTGAAGACATTAAATTGCTGTAAAGTTTTAAAATGCTTTGTTTCAATTTCTTTCTTCAACTTGTTGCAAACCAGTAACAGTTTACAAACCAGGACCAATCTGTGGACCACGCTTTAAGTAGCACAGATATAGCACAGATATAAAGTCTACTAAAAAAGACTAAAAAGACTAAAAGACTAAAAACAGACATTATCCGGACTTTAAACTCATCCATTCATTTAACAGATTATTTACTGAGCATCTATGTGCTAGATAAAAACCTTGGAATTGAAAAGAAAATTCCTATGGTTTCATTCTGTCAGCTAGGGTCATCTGTTTAACAAAATTTTCATCATTCTGTAAATGAGAATTACAATCTCACTGAGTAGCTGCAAGAGCAAATGAAATCATGTGAAAGTACAAAACAAATGCTAGTACTTGTGACATATAGCAAAACAGCCCAAGGCATGGTGGCTTGCAAGGCTTTTGGAAACTACAGGCAATTCAAAGTCAGTAAGACTGGGTAGAGAAACATGTGCACATTTAAATCATCTTACTGGCCAGGTGAAAACGAGTAACTATTTTTGGAGGAGGATAAGAGTTTTAGATCTTCCAAGTAGCAATCGTGTATTCTTTCTAGAAGATAGGAGGGTGGGGTTTGGAGGCTGGGGTCACACGTGGTTTCATACCCAGACCTCAAACAATAACTTGCTTTAAACTAAGAATAATTAATGGCGACAGTATGCAAACAATAGCATTTCAGTAGGCAGTTCTTATATTTAATAAAATGTACAAGAAACTAAGCAAGACTATATATATGTGTGTGGGTGGGTGTGTATAAAATCTTGTCTTTTAATTTTGAAAACATCCCTGAAGTTTGTTGGGGAAACGCGAAAGGGAAAGAAATCAGGACTTGGGTTGATCGAGGAAACTGGTACTCACATGCACCCTGCAGCTATACATTATACACAGGAAAAGGAGGAGGGGCCCAAGGAGGGAGTGGTGGCTCCTGCGCGTGGTCTACTAATTCACATTTTGCTCTCTTCTGTTCACATCCTGCCCGGACTCCACCCAAAGCAACCAAGCGAAGGGGTGGGTGGGACTCACAGCCTACCACTCAACAGTCCCAGAAACCGAAACAAAATCGAGTTGGAATTGGGAAAGCACTGCTCACCAGAATAGGGGAGCGCGAGAGGGAACCCTTCTTTTGGCAGGAAAGGTATCCCTAGCCCTCTCGGCTTCCGGGGGTACCCTCTCCCCTCAACAGCAATCAGTTACCTCCTCTTCTACACATGGAAGGAGGAAGACACAGGAAGACAGTCACAGACACACACACAGAGCAAGGCCACTTGTCCCTGGAACGTGGGCGGAGAACACACAAGTATTCCACAGAGATTCTGAAAGAGAAATCAAGGGGTGGCAAGCTGGGAAAGACGGAGTAAAGGAAGAAAAGAAACTGACTGCAGAGTTTGGGGGGGGGGGGTGTAAGACGGTGGAAAGGAACTAAAGGTAGCCTAGGGCCGGCGCCCGAGCAAAGAGCTACCTGTTGAATGGAACTGGCCCTGCGGAGGCGGAGGGGGAAGGGCGGCCAAACACCCTGGGAGTGGACCTGTAATCTCCAGACAGCCTCGCCGGGGCCAGTGAGCTCTCAGCCCCAGTGCCTGCAGAGCCCCACCCTGAGAAGCCTTGGCTGCAGACACAGTGATGAGAGACACCGACAGAAACAAGGGGGAGGCAGACGACTGGAGCCGGTCTGGCCCGCTCCCGCGGTTAGTCACTCACATCTGATATTCGTCTATCGCCTCCACCAGCTGGCCCCAAGAGTCGAAGTCGGCGCCTCTCCTAAAACTGGCGCCCCAGCGCTGCAGCAGACTCCGGGTCACCTCCGACATGGCCGGTCCCCACCACCCCCGTCCCCTCCCGCCCCTTCCCCAGCAAGGCCGGGCTCTAGGGCGCCATCCTCCCCGGGCCTGGCCCCGACATTAACAGGGCCAGGAGGAACCGCTGCGGCCACCTCCGCTACCCGTCGAGGAGCCGCCCAAGCCCATTTGCAGACACAGCCAAACTTGCGGCTCTAAAGAGACCGCCCCGCCCCCGAGTCCCCGCCCCTGTGGTTAGGTTGAGACCGCCCCACTCCACCCCCGGCCGCCATCGCTATTGCGGCGGCTCCCCTCAGCACCGGAACCCAAGCCAACGCCTTCTTTCCTTTCTGGGGAAGAGGCCGCAGCTCAAGAGGAAAAACCAAGAAGGAGAAGTTGGAGAAGGCTGATAAACAATGTGTTCTGAGGGGTCTGAAACACCGCGGCAGCCACTCCACCCCTGAGCGGCGCGATAGCTGTCATGGTCCCCGGACCACGTGACTCCGGCTAGGCGCCGGTCCCACTTCGCTTGGCCCTATTTCAGTAGTCTTGATTCTCCGCCTCCCTCCTTTTCTTGTCGCGGACTCCAATACTGCCTTTCTTCCCTCAGGAGGACTGCTTTACGGACCCAGAAATTCGGTAAGTATGTCAGAGAACGGGTGTTTCCCTGTAATCTGCCTCGTTCCCGTTGTTTCCTCGGAGTCCCAAGCAATAGGGTTATCCTTTTTTTACACCGGTCTCCATGGACCCCTGAACTGTGGACCAAAAGCCTCGCAAGGCCTTGAAAGAAAAATTGAAAATCTGGATTGGTCCCCATATCAGTGGTATCAACAGCTAGATCCGCTGAATCCCTTTGCCCCGCGTCTCCACCGGCGATTGGAGTTTTTATACGGTTCATGCGGCCCTCGCCGGCCCGCCTCCCGGGGTTGATAGTATCGGCTTTCCACCAAGATGCCTGTTAGGAAGAAGCACCAGCTTGTGTCGGCGCGTGCGCACGGTTGCGCCCGCCGCCCGGACTGGACCGGGCACCCGAGGAAGAGGTTGCGTGGTAAACAGGAAGTGGACGCTCCAAGCTCTGGGCGACGCTCTGGTAGTTGGCTCCCGGGCCCCGGGCCCCGGGCCTCCAGAGTGGGGAGGCCTTGTCCGTAATCCGAGTCCTCCTGTGGAAGTGTTAGGTTGCTGCCTCAACCTGAGTGCTGTACTGATAGCTCTACAGGCACTCTCGCACCTGCGGGTGGGTGTGCTGTTTTTCTGCCTCACCCTACAAATGCCCGAGAACTGAAGAATTCAGGGTCGCGGAAGTGCAACGAGGAGGGGGTAGAAACTTACCCTCTTCGTTCCTGAAGGAAAGGTACACAAAACTTTAGTATTTTAGAAGTTGGGAGCAGTCTTAACAGAAGTATTTGTAGGTAATTTACTTTCACAAAATTAAGTATTGGGTGTGACATTTTCTATACAGGCTGATTTACGTGCACGTAGATGCTGTGTTTAGTCAGGCTATGGAGAAAGTTAATGTGGAAGATGTTTAGAGGATATCTCCTGAAAGGACTTGTTAAATGTTTTGAGTCATAATGTAAAAGAACCTGCGTAGTTTTTCATTGGGTACACGATGCATTTTCTCTTCATTAAATTATCTGGAGCTCCCCCAAACCAGTTTTCTCGTGAATAAATAAATATCATAAGGGAAGCTCTTCATTTAGGGATTTCGTACTCTATGCAGCCTATGTTTTTTCTAAATGAGAAAAGTTGATTAACGAGCTCATACCGTATCTTCAAATAAAGTAAGCATTATCAAAATTTATTCTCTGTTACTTCCTGGGATCTAATTGGCATATTTATATCTTTGGCTAGGCTCTGCCTATCCAGGGAATTTTAGGCAAGAGGCATGTTGCTTTTTTTTTCAACCCAAAAGGTGTGGAACTTAATTTTTTAAGTTGGCATTCTGCTTAGTTTTTCATATATTTTCGTTTTTAGTATAGAAGTTACTGGTCGAGTATTTCGTCATTTTTTAATACAAATGATTTATTCTTATTAGCTATTTTGTGAACCACATTTTGTTACGTAACACGTGGTATAACCAATCCATTGGTGTCAACAATATGTGGAAAATATAGTAATTAACTTAAAATTAGTTATATACTGTTAGGGCTTCCTTAACAGTGTAAATCAGAGTTGCCATTTGAATCTGTTTTGGCAGTTGCATTCATCTGGTCTGTGCCCTTCTCACTTGGAGCTGTCCAAACTTTTAGTACTTTGCTACTCAAATCTGTAGTCTGGTGACCAGCATCAGCATCTTAGGTCCTAAGCCCCAGACTGCTGAATTAGAATCTGCATTTTACAAGACCACCTGCACCCAGGTGATTTGTATGCATGTTAAAGTTTAAACATTACTGTGCTGCTGTATATCATTGAAGTTACTATGGGCAAATTTCTAAATTGTTCCGGGGGGTGGGGGGTGTTTTTGTTTTTTTGGTATAGATCTGATCTAAATACAGACCTATAAATAGACAGTTAAAACAAAATTGACTTATGGCAAGGAAGCATTTTATGTGTATATGTATGTTTTATGTATAATATTTAACATAGAAAATATATTCTGTAGCATACTTTTATTTTCAAAATAAAATTTACATTGTTTTATCTTTAATCATTATATTTCTTTATTGTCTGTAGAAAACATCTGGAGAAAATGACCCATTGGTTTCATAGGAACCCATTAAAAGCCACAGCTCCTGTTTCTTTTAATTACTATGGTGTAGCCACTGGCCCTCCTGCTTCAAAAATTTGCAAGTAAGTTTTAGTCAGTCTAAATCAACAAGTAGTGGTTGAACAGCTCTTAGATACAAGGTATTTTTTTACGCTGTATGGGTAACACAGAAATATGTAACATGTTGTCCCTAACTATAAATTCCTTATAAGTTTATAAGTGACATGTGAAAGTCCATAGATTAATTAAACTTTGGCATTCATTCTGGCCATGGTCCTTACTTTTTGATCAGGAAATGAGTCCCAAAAAGGCTAAATCGCAGTAAGAGTTAAGCTGTGTATTACAACAGTCCGAGAGATTCTGCATAGTAGTGTGTGGACATTGTTAACTGGCCAGATTGTAAATTCATTGAGTTTAGAGCAGGTAGATATCCCTGTGACTTGAAAATATTCATATAGGAGAAAGGATTTGAGCTGGGGCTTAAGTAAATGATACGGGATTAGATCAGGGCTTGGCCAACTATCTTGCAGATTTTGCTTGCTGCTTGTTTTATAAAGTTTTATTGAAACACAGCCAGCTACACATTTATATGTTAGCCATGGCTTCCTCTAGCTACTTTCTTCTGCAATAGCAGAGTTGAATGTTTCCAGCAGATTCCCTTTTACTAGAAAAGCCTGAAATATTTACTGTTTGGCCCTTTACCTAAAGCATTTGGGGATTCCTGCTTTAGCTAGTAAGAGGGAAGGGAGAAAGTCATTTCAAAAATCTTTGTTCAAGGGTGAGTAGGAAGTTCGGCTGGACCAAAAAAGAGATACAAGAGATACGTTGAATGGAGAAGTCAACTAACCATATTGATTTTGGCTGGGAGGTTGAAAAGGATTTGGTCAATGTGAGATACAGAAACTAGATGTAAGGCCTTGGTGCTTCCAATAAAAGAACATCAGTAGAGTTGCTGCTTTTGTGGGAAGAAATTATTAGAACAAAAGGTGAAAAAAATAGTTTATAAATCTGGACCAATGGTCAGCAAATTTTTTGTAAAGGGCTAATATTTTAAGCTTAATGGACCATATACAGTTGCTATTGCGTGTTCTTTGTGCATTTTTACAATTCTTTAAAAATGTGAAAATCAGCCTTAGTTTGAGGGCTGAGCCAAAGTAAGCTGTAGATTATACAAAAAAAAGAGTTATAGATTGTATTTTCTCATCCCCTGATCTAGACTCCTAGAGGCCAGCCCCAGCTTATCTATTTTATGTGTGGCCTTGAGCAAGTTCCTGAACTTCTTTGGACCTAATTTGTAATCTATAAAATAGCCTAAATTAGGTATTTCTAAGTCACAGTTTTCCCAAGTACTGTAATTTTAAGAATTTAACTTTATACAAGTTGTGTTATAGGTGATCAAGTACCTACATAGAGACGGCTAGGAAACTGTTTGAATCTAGAATAGGCCATAAGGGTTCACTTTTATTCCTAGTCAGGGAATCATATCACTCCTTTTTTACTTATAGATAAATACCTTAAACAATGACAGATTCATAAGGTAGCCTTTCCTATTTTGGCTATATATAATTGTTGGGATATACATACTTTCTTGGAATAAGCCTCCTTGGACTTAGTACTAAGGAATAAGCACAATATCTAGATTATTTAATATTAAGTCTGTGCTCTCTTCTAAACATCACTACCACATGACAACACTTATAAATCTTAAAAGAAAATATTTGAAAAGTTAGTATTTTTTTACTCAAAATAATTTTGAATATGTGTCTTATTTGAGACACCTACTAAATTTTTGATATGCAGCCTTTATTCTCTTGGTCCTTAAAATTTTAGGCTTTTTTTTTTTTTTTTTTGTCATTTATACACATTTCAAGAGTCTTTGATCATTGTCCACATAATGTGATTTCAGAAACCCCTCTCTAACCTAACTACTGTCTGGATTAGATGTAGAACTGGAACAGAATCAAGTTAGAGCTGACAATGGAGATCTGTGAGTGGAAGTAGTTGAAGCTGTTACTGATAGATGGAATCTTAAAAAAGAGAAGCCAGGGCCAGGCGAGGTGGCTCATGCTTACAATCCTAGCTCTTGGGAGGCCAAGGCAGGTGGATTGCTTGAGCTCATGAGTTCGAGACCAGCCTGAGCCAGAGCGAGACGAGAAATTAGAAAGCCAAAGACTGAACATTTCTGGAGGTAGGAGTAAGAAGAGGGAGGGCACAGAGAAGAAATATAAAAGGAGTTTTTAAAGATTAGAGAAGTATCTGGAAAATTTAGTGTTACTGAAATCAAGGGAGAAAATTCAAAAAAGGAAACGATGAATTTGCAATATTTATTGCTGCAGAGAAATAAAAAGAGTATAGACTAGTCAGAAGCTTTCAAACAACTAATGGTCATGTGTTTTTGCGTACTCTTGATGAGTATATTGAATTATAGGGTGTAATTTCATTTTTAAAATATAATTTTGGGAGGGAGTTGGGTTAATTCACACCTAACTAGTATAATGTAAGTGTTCTGGATGAAGGGCACACTTACAACTTGGACTTAAAATGTGCAAAAGCAAACTATGTAACCAAAATGTGTGTACTCCTGGAATATTCTGAAATTTAAATAAATAAATAATTTTTAAAAAGGAAAAATACAATTTTTGACTTGAATCATATCTTGACATTTTGTGTGTAATGTCAAATTTAGAAACTTTAAGGATGTTAATTATGTTAAATTTCCATTTTTCAAAAAAGTTACTAAGAACTGGTTAGTGTAATTTACTCATTCTAATCCCCCTACCTCAAATGCATGCATTTGTTTGTTATAAATTAAAACTTGCTGTATATTTTTATTACATAATTGTATTCATGAGTTGTCTTTTTATTTGGACTGGGTTTATTTTATTATATTGTTTTTAGAAATTTCATTAATCTGTAGTGTTGGTCTTAATTAAATTAGTTCCTATATACTTGATAATGCCTTACAGGAAGTGAGGGTGTGTGTGTTTTTTAAAGTTTTTACATTGAAAACTTCAAGCGGCTTTTGTTGTGTGTGTGTGTGTGTGTTTTGTTGTTTGTTTTTTTGAGACAGTTTCACTTTGTCGCCCTGGGTAGAGTGCTATGGCATCACAGCTCACAGCAACCTCCAACTCTTAGGCTTATGCGATTCTCTTGCCTCAGCCTCCCGAGTAGCTGGGACTATAGGCACCTGCTACAATGCCCAGCTATTTTTTGTTGCAATTCTCATTGCTGTTTTAGCTGGCCAGGGCTGGGTTCGAACCTGCCACCCTCAGTATATGGGGCCAGTGCCCTACCCACTGAGCCACTGGCACTGCCCCTCAAGCCATTTTTATATAGATTCATTGTCATACAACATACTTACCTTTACTCTTTCTTTGTATCTTGCATAAGTGATTTGAGATCATCCAGGGCACGCCTCCTTGAACTGTTTACTGATTTGAGCTGTAATCCAGAAATGATGAAGAATGCAGGAGATTCATATTTTTCGCTTTTACAAGGTTAGTTATCTATATGAACTTCTGAGTTATTTTAAAAAGCACTTAGACTTTTCAGATCTGAATAATCTTCCAGACTATATTCTTTGGTATCCTTAAGTTTTAGAAATGTAACTATGTTAGAGTGGTTTGTGGTCTTTCTAACATTTAGAAAATTAAGTGTTTACATATTTCTTATTACGTTATGTCAGAAGGAAGTATGAGATGTAGAAAGGGAGAGAAGAGTGAGAAGTTTCATTCAGGCACCTAAAAATTAATTAATCTGAAAATTCCTCTAACCAGAATATTCCTTCCAAAACGAATATATCTTGTATCTTGACATAGGTTTCATAAATTCATTGGATGAATCTACTCAAGAAAGCAAATTACGATATATTCAAAATTTCAAGTGGACTGATACATTACAAGGACAGGTTCCAAGGTAAGCAGTACTAAATTGAAGCCAGTTCTTATAACTGTTTAGTGGTTAACTGTTATCCTCTGTATTAGAAGAAAAAATATATACATAATTTTCTCCATTCAAGAAATTAATTAAAAGCATTTGACCTAAATCCTAATACATACAATTAAGTAAAAATGTAATTTGTTTTTCTTGACCAAATCTATTTTTGAGATAATACAAATGCTAACTAAAATCAAACAGACTTGACCTTTAATAATACACAATGAATGGTTTGGGAATTTGGAACTGAAATCTGGCTTTCCATCTTTGCCTACATTTAGGCTGAGCAGAATTATTTTTTTTTTTCCTTTTATTTTTCTGGTGGATACTTCAGGTGTCTTTAGTCAGTCTTTCTCCCTAGCCCCATACTCTTGATTCACAGTACAGTAGTACAATAGAACCTTGTAAGTTGATCAGCCAAGGAACTATAACAAACAGTTCAGTGTATGGAGGTGGTCAACATAAGGAACTAGGCCTGCTCTACTGATACATACATGTGCTTTACTTTCTTCAGCTTTTATTAGAGAACATCATACAAAATCATACATAATCAAAACAGTAAAATCACACATATAATGTCATACAAAATCAGTACACTTACTGTTTTCTCATGGTTTCATCATTCTGTAGAAACAGTCAAACAGAAACAGACCCAATATTGGTCTGTTTCTTATTCTTACTACAATAATGTAAGTGGAGAAACCCTTTCAGCTCCAGCCACACCACTCAGCATACCTGGGCCTTTGTCTATAGCAAATGACTTCAACTGCATTTTTACATGCATGACATTCTCTTCCTTTGGAGTCTCTGCAGTGTTTTTGTCTTCTTCATTTGCTTCGTCCACTTCATCAGTAGCTTCATGCACTTTTATGCTGGTCTGTACCCCTTGGAAAATTTGCTTCTGGGTCAGGTTCATTACAGGTTGCCATCTCATTATCTATTGCAGCAAAGCCTTCAAAATCTACTTCTTTTGAATTCTGCCATGGGAGATGGAGTGTCTGGTGGGGCCAAAACATCGTGCTTTTGTGTTTTGATAAATCCAACTTTCTTGAAACACTTTTATATCATTTCTGGCTGAACTTGATTCCATCCAAAACTGATCCAGGGGCCAGCATCCAGAGCATTAAGTGATGCAGCAGATGAAGTTGCTTCCACAACAGGCGGGCCACAGGTTTGTGTTTTAATAATGACCCACTACAGGAGCTGGACTCAGTAGTACATTTTAAATGTTTTGATGATACCTTGGTCAAGAAGTTGGATTTTTGAGGCCATGTTTGGAGGCAGAAATTTTAGTGTCACATTTGTGAGATGATTTACTTTCTGGTGGCCAAGACAGTTGTTTATTTCAGTAGAATAGGCCATTTCTTCTTCATTTCTTGGTCGCTACCCCTTACTCAAATAAAGCACCACTCATCCATGCACATTTATTTGATCTCCAAGTGATGGAGTGTTCTTTAGGCTTCAGGTTCTTGAGTGCATATGCTTTTGCCAATTTATCACCAAGGGCTGTAGTTTCTCTTCAGTTAAGTTAGTGCAAAGCAGAACTGTGAAACATTCTGTGGAAAGTAATAAGAGTCTGCACTTGAGGCATTAAAGATGTCATCCCATCATCTTTGAATGAGGCCCAGGAACGTTTTAATGAACTCTTCCACAACTTCTGCTGGAAATTCATTGGATTTACCACATAAGACGTTCTGGTAGATCTCAGATCACAGTTTAGATTTCTCCACTCAACAGCTTGATGCTTGGAAATATGCCACCCCAAACTCCTGTCTGAATTTTTTAGCAATTCCTTGGATCCTTGGCTTGGAGATTTGTGCATTAACTGCCCTCATTTGCTTGAGCCAACTTAATACAGCTTCGTTAACTTCATCAAGGGAAATTTTCTTCCTTTTTCGCTGTAGGTCTCCACTTTCCTTATCGTGTCTCTCCAGGTACTCAAATTTACATTTTTGGATGTTGTTAATTATGGTCTTCTAATGCCAAAATGTTCCACCATCTCTTTTTGGCTGTAGCTTTTCAGAAAATGTACAAGATCAGCCTTTTCTTTTTTGTCAGCTTTTTGAGTTCTTTCCTTTAGGCCATCAATGTCTCAATTAACTGTAGAATATTTTAGTAATTGTAGGCTGTATCTACAATTCAAACCAGTCCTTCATGTTGAAAAAATCCTCCATAACACGTGATAACCGATAGGATATTAGGCCTAATCCAAAACATGGTAATAAGTGAAAAAAGAACTAAAGAAAAAATAATACAAGTAAGGGGAAAGTCCACACCTTCTACCCATTGGTGTAGAGTAGACTCAAATGGTCAAGTTATAGAGAGTAAATTAATATTGTACGTTGCAGTCTAAGTGGTCAAGATACAACTTACAGAGGTGAATCTTGCATTGAACTCGTGGTACATGTCCAGTCTATGAAAATAAGGTCAACTTAATGAGGTGGTAGGTATAGGGAGGTAGTTAACTATAGGGAGGAAGTTCTTCTGTATTTGTTTTCTTCCTTTTTTCTTTTCACTGTTTCTTCTCTTTTAAAAAGCTTCCTTTTAGAACAGGGGTTTACCACTGGTAGCCCCGGCCACAGATAGATTATGTGAGGACTGTTTGTTTATCTGTGGGGTTAGATATCAAGAAGAGTATATATGAATCTTTTGTTTTGTTCATCAGTTTTAGTTAGTGTTTGTGCATTTAATTTATTTTGGCCCAAAATAACTTATTCTTCCATATTATGGCAGAAAAGGAAAAAGGTTGGACACCTGTGCTTTAAAATTTTCTCATCACTTGAAACTATTTGTAAACAGATCTAATCTTAGCAGGAAACATCACAATTGTGCTAATTTTTTATTTAACTCTTGTTAACATCACTGTATTGTTTATATGCCCATATATTTCTATCTCAATTTGTTTCTGTTCTATGAAAACAGAAAGCAGGGAATTGGAGATTGCTGAAAAACCAGGACAGGCTGTTCATTACAGTGGAAAGAATGTGGATATCAAATTCATACCTATTTAGGTGGACTCCCAGATTTTCTGCTGAGTGAACATGTGCTTTAGCTGTGTGTTGGGGTTATGTCTATAGGACTTAAGGAGGAATGAAATAATAACACTATGTTAAATAAATAATAATGCTAGCCATGTAATAAAATATTCATAAATTTTAGTTTCCTTCCTTGGGACTATCATGTAAAATTCATAAATTGGGTGGGGAGTAGGACTGTCAATTTTCAGATTTTAATATTCTGGGATATAAGACTTCATTTTCTGTTTTTTCTGTGACACCTTTTTTTTTTTTTTTTTTTAAAGAGACAGTTTTACTTTGTTATCCTTAGTAGAGTGCTGTGACAACACAGCTCACAGCAACCTCCAACTCTAGGGCTTAGGCGATTCTCTTGCCTCAGCCTCCAAAGTGGCTGGGACTACAGGCGCCCGCCACAATGCCTGGCTATTTATTTGTTGTTGCAGTTTGGCCAGGGCTGGGTTTGAACCCACTACCCTAGGTATATGGGGCCAGCTCCCTACTCACTGAGCCACAGACGCTGCCCCGACACCTTTGTTTTTCATTCAAAATTAAGGAATATTTTTAAAATTTAAAGTTTTTTTTAAGATCAGACATCTGTCATTGTTACATTATAATACTTTGACAGATACTGTAATGGTTTGCATTACATAAATTTGATGGTTTTTCCACCATGCCACATTTTTATTTAACATTTTTTCAGGAGTTTTATGAGATAATCAAGAATTATATAATGAAGACCTTAAGTAGTCAAGAATATTCAGCCCATGGGAGACTTCTAAATTACTTTATGCTTAACTACTGTTTATTCAACAGAAATTATCCTGTTAGTATTTCTGTTCTGAAAAGTTTTTTCAATTCTACATACTTTGACTATTACTTAGATGTGGTGTCATAGAAATGGAATATTTAGAAACATAATGAAATCAATGAAAGATGAAAAGGGAGAGAACCATTCATGAGGCGTCACATAAATTAGCAAAACTCTCTTATTATTAAAAGGTAAGTTATAAATTAGGTATGCATACTACATCACCATATAGAATTCATTTGAAAGTTTTCAGTGCTGTGCTCACTTTGGCAGCACATACCCTAAAATTGAAAGTTTTCAATGCTGAAAAGAATAAGCTGTTAAACGATTAAATTTTTTTGAGCAGGATAAAACTACTTTAAGAAGTATGTTTACGGCTCAGTGCCCATAGCTCAGTGGTTAGGGCGCTGGTCACATACAACAGGGCTGATGAGCTTGAACCTAGCTTGGGCCTGCTAAACAACAATGACAACTACAACAAAAAAATAGCCAGGCATTGTGGCAGGTACCTGCAGTCCCAGCTACTTGGGATGCTGAGGCAAGAGAATTGTTTAAGCCCTAGAGTTTGAGGTTGCTGTGAGCTGTGACACCACAGCGTTCTATTGAGGGTGACATAATGGGATTCTGTCTCAAAAAAAAAAAAAAAAAAATTTGTATATAACTGTCATTTTTGTATATTATAATCTATACTAAAGGCAGTTTATAAATTATTTTTAATTACTACATATTTTATAACAATTTGTTTTTAATCTAAAAAGTTGCCGTCTCTGTTCCTTCAAAGAGAGGGGGCAACAACTAAATAAAAAGTACAAAATGGAGTCATCATTCTAATTTGTTACTCCTTTTGGGTTACTATATCTTGGTGTATGTAAAATGAGGATATTACCTCTTTATGATATAAATGAGATGAGGTATAAAGAATGTCAGGTTCTAGCAAGAACATAGTGCATACATAAATATCTTATTTGCTTTATATGCATTTGCCATCTTTGTCATGTTTAGTAATAGAATGTGACAGAAACTAAACAAGGTTTAAAATATATACTTGTTCTCAAGATATTTTTTATAGATTCTGATTGGCTTAGCATTCAACATCATCTTCATCTGTCCTAGTCAGGCTCCTTGGGCCACTTCTGTCAGAAAAATCTGCACTTTTCTGTGCTTTGCTAGCATCATTTTCTCATTCGGGGATGTCCTTTTGCTTCCCACCTAGCCATCGTTGAAGCCACAGTTCAGATTTTATAATTACCATTAAGCCTTCTTTCACCATTCTAGCCTGAAATGATTTCTCCTCTGAATTCCATTTTTGTAAAATGTACAATAGCCACCCATTTCAGAATGAACTGAGTACTTTTAAAAACCGACTCTGGGCCCCATCTCAGACTTTCTGGTTTTCTGGGGTTAAGTCCCAGAAATGTGTATTTTTAAAGCAACTCTATATTCAGTAAACTTTGGGAATGATTATCCTCGTGCTTATTATTATGAAACACATGCCAGACCACTACATTTAGCTACTTTTTGTTAATCCTGTGTGTATGTTATGTCCAAAATTGTATTAAACACAAGAACCTTTCGTCATGTATACCAGTTAGCATATAGTTTTGTAATTTTGAGTTGGATGTCAAATAAGCATCATGTAGTTTCATTAATTGACAGAACTTAATGATCATATTTATAATTTCAGTGCCCAACAGGATGCTGTTTTTGAATTAATTTCCATGGGATTTAATGTAGCTTTATGGTATACCAAATATGCTTCAAGATTGGCTGGAAAAGAAAAGTAAGTTAAAAGGGGAGGGTTATATACATTTGTAGTATTTTTCAAGTATATGGAGCTTCATTATTTTTAAAAACTAAATTAAAAGTACCACTTTGGAGAAGTGAAAGATTTCCTAATACTGTTAGTATTTCAAGTGTCAGAATTATGGTTCCTAGTGTTAAAAGGGAAAAAAAAGTAATAGTTTTATCATGTGGAAGTTCTTTCTAAAAAAGTCTCCAAGAAACCATAAGTAAAAGATGAATATTATACTGCATAAAAATACCATCAATAAAGTTAAAAAGCTAGTGACAAGACTGGTCAAAAACAAGGTATGTGATAAATTCTTACAATGTATATGCTTACAAATCAAAGACTTATCAAGTCAATTGAAAATAAGCAAAAGACATGAACAGGAAGTTCACAGAAAAAGAAATACAAAGGGCTTGTAAGTATGTGAAAAAATGTTTTGAAGGATTAAAGAATTGTAAAATGAAATGAAATACACCTTTTTAAATAGTCAAAAGGAATGTAGCAATGGAAATTGGTTAATTATGGTTATGATACATCCATACATAGGTATAATATGCAACCATTTGAAAATGAAGTCAAATTGTATGTGCTAATTTAAAACTGTTTTTAAGTTTGGTGATAAAAATGAGCAATGAGTATAAGTACTATAGAAAACTAGTGGTTTTCCTTATTTTATAGAAACACAATGACTAATTTTGGATGTATAGTTATATTAGTTGTTAGTTTTAATAACAGAAATGAGATTCATCCTTTGATTAATGTAACCACTATCTTTAAGTATAACAGAAGATGAAGCAAAAGAAGTCCATCGAAGCCTAAAAATTGCAGCTGGGATTTTTAAACACCTAAAGGTAAAAATATATATATATTTTATATATATATACATGCACACATACATAAATATATATATGAAGACTATATATATTCTTACATATATAGTCTTCATATGTATACTTAATGTTTTAATTCTTGAAAAAAATTTTTTTCTTTTTTGGGAGGGTGGAGAAAGAATTGTTTTATTATGTAAAAAGAGCTAGTGTTCTGTTTTCCTTTTCTCGAATACTTTATTGATGAGCAAGCCAGTGCTAAATATTAAATATCTTCATATTAATCTTGAAATCACTATTGACTTTAATTTTTTTTTCCAGACAGAGTCTTACTTTGTTGCACTTGGCTAGAGTGCTGTGGCATAAATCTAGCTCACAGGAATCACAAACTCCTGGGTTTAAGCATTCCCCCTGCCTCAACCTCCTGAGCAGCTGGGACTACTGGATCCTGCCACAAGCCCCAGCTGATTTTTCTATTTTTAATGGAGACAGGGTCTCACTTTTGCTCAGGCTAGTCTTGAACTCCTGAGTTCAAGTGATCTTCCTGCCTTGGCCTTTCAGAGTGCTAGAATTACAGGCATGAGTCACCATGCCAGGCCTCACTCATGACCTTTATAACTAGACAATGAAGTTGTGTACTCTGCTATTTTTTCTTTGTCTCTGGAAAGGTAGGAGAAAATAAAGTTGAAAAATTGATGCTTTTTACCATTTCTTAATGTGCTCTGCAGCAGTTGACAGGACCAGTCCTGATTCCGCAAACTTTAACTTCTGATTGTATTCTCTGGATCTCAGTGAAAGCAGTACAGGGGCAGTCACTGCACTCTTACATATAGTAAATTTCCTGGAGATGTGATGGGGATTGTAAGAAAAACAATGTTGTCCAGAAAGAATTCCCCCCACTTCATTCTGATTAAACCATTATTTACTGAAGGCTTCCTGGAGGCCATTGTTGGATTGATAAAATAAGATGCTTTTACAGTTATTAAAAAGCTGTGATTCTGAATTAGGTATAGAATTGTAGTGTTTTTTCTTATTTTTATTAATGTAAATAAACAATTTGGGCTATCTTGCTAAAGAGAATGTCGGTTACTATTTCATTCAATTAAACATTTTTTGAGATAAAAGTATGGCTTGCATGTCTGAGGAATCTATTTTGGCCCAAATTTTGTTCCTGAATTTTCTACTATTATAAAAGCCAAGTTTTAGCATATGGGAACTTTTATCTAAGTTTACAGTTGCACTTTTTTCACAGTTTTTATTTGTCCTCTAAATTTCTGGTCAATCCTTAAATTCAATGTCTCATAACTTCTATGTTTTTTTTTTTTTTAATCTCTAATAAGTGGATTAAACTAGAATTTGGCTTCCTTTGTTTCTTATTTTCTTTTTTCTTAGGAAAGTCACATCCCCAAACTTATTACACCTGCAGAAAAGGGAAGGGATTTAGAGGGACGGCTCATAGAAGCTTATATTATCCAGTGTCAGGCTGAAGCTCAAGAAGGTATCTTAAATATTCTAAAGTTTTTTTTGTTTGTTTTTCTAAGAAAATCTGTATTGGTATTTAATTCTTTTTTTATGGTCAGAATTAGCTGGAATTCTCAGGTTTTGAGAAATTAGTAATGAGGAATAAGTTTACCCTTAGCATTGATTGACCTTCAGTTCTTAGCAGGAAAAGGTCTTATAATTTAATGACTCTTTTTAAGAGAATTTTGATTTCATACCATTTCTGACAATATGAAATCAATTTTTTAACTCATCTTTCCTCTGGCTTACCTTAAAGTTTTCACCTTTAACTGGCAGGAAACAATGGAACTTAACGTTAAATAGTAAAGAAACTTGTGGGATTTTGTTTCTCTATTTCAAACTCGTGTTCCTCAAAAGTATTTGTGTTGTATTAATGTTATGCTATGTAGTAATTCTCTGTGATTAGCTAGTAATGGTCTGGTGATTGATTTAAAGAAATAGTATCAGAACCAATAAGCTCAATGTTGTGCTGTTTGTTCAAGTTTGCATTTTCTTTAACTTTTCATGGTAAAACTTGTAACAAACTACATGAAATCCCAAAATGATTGTCACTGTCCTTTGCTGTTAAAATTGAAATCAGGATGAGTAAAAGTGAACATAATTAAAGATTCACTTTATTGTGTTTGGTTACAGTAACAATTGCTCGAGCAATTGAACTAAAACATGCTCCTGGACTAATTGCTGCACTGGCATATGAAACAGCCAATTTCTATCAAAAAGCTGGTAAGCTTATAATTCGGTTATTAACATTTTTAGTCTTTGGATTTTCAAATTGATTTGCTCTTGGCTTAACAGGGAACAAAACAAAAAGAATCTCAGATTCTTTTCTTATTTGCAAAACTAGAATTATTCATTATTTTAATTATCTTGTTTCATTATTTTAATTATCTTGTTTAAAGTAAACAAACGGTTGATATGCTATGTAACTTCCAATGAAATGGATAATATTGTTCTTTTTAACCAGGAATAACTAATTATATAACTTTTGCTTTTTTAATTTTGTTTTATTTTTTAATTTTCTGGTCTTTATGACAATCTTATTTAGACAAGAAACTGAAATCAATAGGTTGAGACTTAGCCGGACATGGTGGCTCATGCCTGTAATCCTAAGATTTTGGGAAAACTAGGCGAGTGGATTGCCTGAGCTAAGGAGTTTGAGACCAGCCTGAGCAAGACCCTATCTCTACTAAAAATAGAAAAAACTAGCTGGGTGTTGTGGCCAGTGCCTGTAGTCCAAGCAACTCAGTAGGCTGAGGTAAGAAGATCGTTTGAGATCTGGAGTGTGATCACTCTAGCCTAGGGCAACAGAGTGAGATTGTGTCTCAAAAAAAAAAAAAAAAAAAAAGCTTGTACCTCAGATTGGCTTCTCTTTTCATTCACTTATTTAGGAAACAAGCATATGTTTTCATTTTTGAGATCATTTCTGTTTTGGTTGGTGAGGAGAAATAAATAGAACAGGTTCTCAGTTTAGGGAAGGAACAAACATTTAAGCATATTATTAACATTATGAAGTAAGACATTACAGCAGTTAAATAGTTTAAACAGTTGGGGCATGCTAGAGAAGGACTTATAAAGAACAATAATGTTTTAGCCTTGTAAAAATAGAATAAAAGTGTTAAGTTTTTCTAGGAAGCTTTAGGAGGAGTGCCCAACTTTTTTTCTTTGTTGCCACACACTGAAGGAATAAGCGTTGTCTTAGGCCACATGATAAATACATAAACACTAACAAAAGCTGATTAGCAAAAAAAGACTGTGCATATCCGACAACACAGGTGAGCAAAAAAAGTCATCACAAAATCAGCATGCAACCCTGGGCACAGATTGGACCCCCCTTTAGCATATGGGAGTATAGAGCATTCTATAGTAAGTATAGAGATAGGAATAAACTTAGCATAGTCGGGAACCTTAAAACAGTTGCTCTTAGCTACAATACAAGATAAGTGATAAAGGCTGGGTGTAGTGGCTCATACCTGTAATCCTAGCCCTCTGGAAGACTAAGGCAGGTGGATTGCCTGAGCTCATGGGTTCAAGACCAACCTGAGCAAGGGTGAGACTCCATCTCTAAAAATAGCCAGGCATTGTGGCAGGTGCCTATAGTGGGAGACTGAGGCAAGAGAAGCACTTGAGCCCAAGAGTTTGAGGTTGCTGTGAGCTATGATGCCACGGCCCTCTACTGAGGGTGACAAAGTGAGACTCTGTCTCAAAAAAAAAAAAAAAAAAAGATAAGTGATAGACAAATTTGGGGAAATATTTGTGTATGTAATCAAAAATTGGTTTTTAGGCTTTTGGCCTTTATTCTGCAGACATTTGGGACTGATAAAAAGTAAGTTTGACTAAATGGATTTGAATTTAAGAAAGGTCTCTATGGTTGCATTATTAGAGATGAGCCTCCTATGTGAAAGAGTAGTAGGCTGATTTGACTTAGCACTTGAGCAATCTTACACAGTGTGGAAGAAGTGATGAAAGCTTTGACAAAGACAGTGAAGTAGAAAATGGAGAGCAAGAAAAATTTGAGAACTGTTTGGCAGAAGTGTATGTGAGTGAATGTTTGTGTAATATAAGAATGTGATGAAGGAGGTGAATGAGAGGAGAGTGTCCTCCATGTTTCTGACTTGAATGACTAGACTACTCTTTGCATTGCTATATTATATAAATTTTTATGTAGATAATATGACAGGATAAACAGTATTTACTTTGAAGTTCTTGGTTGTAGTCTGTTTTTATCAGCTTTAACTTAAGCGCCAAATCAGAGAGGTACTATAGTATTTAACCAAGTTTATGTAGCTTAATGTATCATTATGGGAAAATAAATCACTTTAAGTAAAGAAAGGTTTTTTGTTTTTTAATGTGTAAATGCTTGAGTTTTAGCCTTTCATGGCATTCTGCTTTTAGCATCAGAACACATGAACTAAAAGTCCTTTAGTGAATCAGGGTAAAATTATATTTTGCTTTTTAAAATGTAACTTTAGATCATGCTTTATCCAGTTTGGAGCCTTCATATTCTGCTAAATGGAGAAAATATCTTCACTTGAAAATGTGTTTCTACACAGCTTATGTAAGTATTTATAACTGTAAAAACAACATAAATGATTCTTACCAGCCTTTGGAGTACTAGGCCTGTCATCTCACCAGAGTCTTCATTAGCATCGTACCAATAAGAGACAGCTTTCAGTAATGCTCACTGTTAGTGCAGCCATTGTGAACCAAGTGGTAGAAAGAGATGACTTAGAGTTGTAGAGCTGGCTAATCGCAATGGAATCACTGTTTGATTCAAAACCCACTTCCAGGTTGGCACTTTCTGCATTCTTAATAAGAATTCTTTCAATTGTTTCATTCTGTACATTGAGAAAGATATTTACTAATTCTAATCATAAGACATACCACACAATAATCACCTAGTTGGTAAAGAGCCATCAATAAGCATCATTTTGGAAGTTCCTTACTAGTCTGCTATCCTCACAAAACTTGTTTTATTGATGGGGATGTCATGTGAGAGATCATCAAAAACGTTTTTCAGATCTAAGTAGATATTTTTATTTCTTACACTTTGTAATCTGTTTTCAAGTACACTATGCAAGACCATGTGCAATCCTTGATGTAGATGTGGACATTTAAGGAATAAACTGCCGGGCTAATACATTATCTTAAAACTTCTTAGTCCTTAACTTCAAAACCCTCTCTCCCTCTGCATTAGCACAATAATTTCCTCCTTTATCTACTAATTCCTAATTTTAAATACAGATTTCAGCAAAAAACCTTTATTCTCAGGACATGGTTAGAAGGCTGTTTTGGCTCAAGCCTTGAAATAATTCCATCTTTGGAATTATTATGAACAGAGATGGGGAAAAGCTTACTCAAATAAGAGATTGAATTGATACCTCAAACAATGGATAAAGATATTGGTTTATCTGGCACATGTACAAAATAATAATAGTGAAAAGCATGTGAAGAGAGAATGAATAAAAATTCATTTATTTTGTCAGGCTTTCTGTTATCATGGTCAGACTTTATTGGCTAGTGACAAATGTGGAGAAGCAATCAGGTCTCTCCAAGAAGCAGAAAAATGTAAGTATCCCTGCCAGGATATTATCTCCCTTTTAAAAAATAAATGTTTTATCATAAAAGGGGTATAGGTGGTTAAAGAGATTTTGGGTGAATTCAAGAAAGGAAATAGGAATGGATGAGGTAATTGGAGAAAAGAAAAAAATGTTTGAAAAACATCCCAGGGCTAGGTGCAGCGGCTTGTGCTTATAATCCTAGTACTTTGAGAGGTCAAGGTAGGAGGATTGCTTGAGGCCAGGATTTTGAGACCAGCCTGAGCCAAAAGTCAGACCCTGGCTCTACAAAAATTAAAAATTAGCCAAATGTGGTAATACATGCCTATAGTCCTAGCTACTCAGAAGGCTGACTTGGGAGAATTGGTAATACATGCCTATAGTCCTAGCTACTCAAAAGGCTGACTTGGGAGAATTGCTTTAGCCCGGGAGTTTGCGGTTGCAGAGAGCTATGATGATGCCACTGCATTCTAGCCTAGGTGACAGTGTGTCCCTGTCTCTCACACACACACACACAAAAAAAATTCTAGAACCTGTAGAGCGTACTCACCTTCCACTAACATATACTAAGTGTAGAGTATAAGGATTTGAACACAGTAATTAAGAAAATGCCATGAAGGCTATGTTAACCAGTTCGGTGAAAATATTTCAGACTGTATATGGAACCAGCACATTGTACCTCATGATTGCATTATTTTACACAGCCATGATTTAATTAAAAAAAAAAAAAAATAGTATTGTTATTGGTATTGCTATCATTCTAAGTAAAGAGCAGTGAAAGTTTCACTATCTTCAATTTAAAGCCTTTTAAGTATAAATAAACAATGTTAATTGTAGTCAAAAGACTATCTTTTTCACATGCAGTTTATGCAAAGGCAGAAGCACTTTGTAAAGAATATGGAGAAACCAAAGGACCTGGGCCAACAGTTAAACCTTCAGGACATTTGTTCTTTAGGAAACTTGGAAACCTTGTGAAGAATACCCTAGAAAAATGTCAAAGAGAAAACGGGTTTATGTGAGTACAGCTTAATATTTTTGTAGTACTGCTAATAATATGTTCATTTAGGATTATATTAAAATGTTAGTATTTTAGTTATGGTTTCCATTATGAATAGTATCCCAAAGGATTTATGTTAAATGGCATCAAGTTTAGCATTAATTTTCTCTTTAAATTAGTGATAAAGTTCAATTGTTTAGAGGCCTTTTAGTCTCCTCTAATGATGATATGAAAGCAAGTGTGAATTGTTAACATTCAGCCTACTCATTAGGACATAGGACATACTCTCTTCATTTTCTCTTGACTGTTTCTCTGCTGTTTTTCCTCTGTATATTTTAAATCTCTTCTCAATTCCTTTGCATATTCATCTCACTCTGGTTTTAGCTTTATAGCAGGAAGATGAATTTTCTCTCAGTCTTTCCTTCTTCTTTCAAGTGGTTTCCCAATATTAAATCAGTATTGTTCAAACTGTAAATCACCACCTATGTAGGTTGGTAGAATTAATCTTACCTTGTTTTTACATTCTTCCCTTTATATTCTTTACCTAGTCACTTGTGTCCCTGTCTCTCACACACACACAAAAAAAAAAATTACTGAGCTTTTTACTTCTTAAACATACCTCGTTCAGCTTTAGTCACTTATTTTAGAGTCACTGAACCCCCAAACCTGGGTTTCCCTCTTTTGCATTCTAAACTCACACTACTTCCATCATAGATAGCTCCGGTGACATTACATTGTAATTGCCAAGGTTTCTTGACTGTGTCAATTATTTATCTACATGAGGCAAAGAAATCTCTTATTCATCAGTAAATTATCATTTTCCTAAACAGAGCCTTGAACATATTATGCACTCAAATAGTTTCTGAGTACACAAATGGTTATGTGAATTGTTATTTGCAGTTACTTTCAAAAAATTCCAACGGAAGCCCCACAACTGGAACTCAAAGCAAATTACGGTCTTGTAGAGCCTGTACCTTTCGAATTTCCTCCCACAAGTGCTCACTGGACACCAGAAACATTGGCTGCATTTGATCTCACCAAGAGACCCAAAGATGACAGTGTAAGAGATTGGGTTTTTTCTTTCCATTCACAAAAGTTTAAAAAGAAAATTCAGAGTTAGCACTTTTTATATGTATCTATGTGTTTGTCTAAATGTTAAATTAACTAATTACAGTACTTGGTGTGATCTGTCATAGGAGACTGAGAGATGAGACCTCTGGGCCTATATATCTTCTGATTTCCTGCATAATTGAATGATATTCTTTTTAACACATTGTATTACCTTTTTATAACTTGTCAGTGCCTCTTAACAAGAGCGTGGAAGAAAAAGAGTTACCCATGTTTATATTGCTATAGCAATATTCTGTTTAGATTTAGCTCACTGCAGGACATTTGTAGGCTTACCCTAATTTAAGGATTTCATGAATCCAGGGGTAAAATAAACATTCTTTTATTCATTCACATCTAAGTACTTCTTGGTGTTCTAAATCAAATGTTGGATTAAGTGTAAGTTTTGAGGTCTAATCACCAAAAGACTAGGGAATCTGTGACAAAAGGAGTAGAATTGTTCTATAGCCATACGCCTTCCTAAAAATTGGGTCATTTTTATATAATTTCCTCCCCATACTGAAAACCTTTATTCCCAAAAATAACCATCTTTATGTCTAACCTAAGCCCACTAGCCACATGCAGATTTTGAGGACTTTTTTTGCTTGTTTGTGGTGTTGGATATCATGAAAAGTATGCATGGACATTTTTTTTTTGCTAATCAGCTTTTATTAGTGTCTGTATTTACTGTATGGCCCACAACAACTCTTATTCTTCCAGTTTGTGACAGAAAAGAAAAAAATTTGGACACCCTGCAAAAGAGATAGCAAAATTTAGAGATTTCTAAACTTTAGGGTTCTACATGCATAGACTCATCACTGAAAATAGTGTGTGGTGAGAGTACCATTAGCTTGGTTTTTGCCTACCAGGCTAGGTTTTCACCTTTACTGAAATGTTTTTTTCTAGTTACCTCTTAAAATGGATTGATATGTAGCTTCTGGAATAGCTCTGTTAATATCAGCGTTATATAATTTAACATAGTGTCTTTTAAAAGTCTGAAGTAGAAAAGATGAAGTGTTTGTTTTTGGAATCTTAGTTTATGTATTTAGATTATATTTTTCTTTCTCTCTAGATCAAACCCAAACCAGAAGAAGAAGTAAAACCTGTGAAAGAGCCAGATATCAAACCTCAAAAGGACACTGGCTGCAGCATCTCCTAAAATATACCTGAACTACAATGTGCACTTAGAATTTCTCTACTAGCAAATAAGATAAACCACAGAACTTCAATGTATATTTCTCGAAATTATTTCTCTGAAGCCTGTAGAATAATTATTACATTCAGAGGGAATCTGCCTTCAATTTATTTGTTCTTGATTTTTAATACAGTGAAGATACTTCAAGCTTTGCTTTTGGATTCTCCTTTTTTAGTCAGGACATTTGAAAGATTTTGTGTCTCTAAAGGGTATATTCGAGGGTTGGGTCTTTTTTTGGAACTCTTGGTAGTAAGTTTCAGGCTAATATATTATAGTCCAAATCATATCATTTCAGGTCTTTTTTCTATCTTAACAAAAATGTTCCTCCTGTTCTATAACAGAAGAATGCCAGAAATTAGTTGTTTGGGGTTTTTTTGTTGTTATTAAAGTTCATGATACGTGGGGGGGGGGGGGTTTGTTTGTTTGTTTGTTTGTTTGTTTTGACATAGTCTCACTTTGTTGCCCAGACTAGAGTAATGGTGTGGTCATTGCTTACTGTAACCTCAAACTTTCAGGCTCAATTCATCCTCCTGCCTCAGCATCCTGAGTAGCTGCCACTATAGGCGTGTGCCATCACATCTGGCTACATTTTTTTTTATTTTTTGAAGAGATTGGAGTCTTGTTCTATTGCTCAGGCTGGTCTCAAACTCCTGGCCTCAAACAGTCCTCCTGCCTCAGCCTTGCAAAGTGCTAGGATTACAGGTGTAAACCACCATGCTCAGCAGGAGTTAATTTTTTAACAGAAAGACATCCTTACCCTCACCATTGTGTTAATTGGAACAGAGACTTGGCATATTCTGAGTTACTTCTCTTTCATGATGGGGAGAAAAAGTTTCTCAAAGATCAGAAAACCATCATACCAAACCTTTTACATTTATTAGAATCTATAATTTATTTAAAAATCGGTGTGTATAAGTATGTTAAGACCTTTGAAAGGATATCCCTATTCCAGGACCCTGGGCTTCATTCGGTCTTAGTACTCCTACAGTGATTTTTACAAGTACCTTTTCTAATGGGGTTTTTACTTAGAGGACAGAACTTTGTAACAGTTCTTACTGTTTCTATATAGGAGGAGATAGTAAGAATGAAAATGTTTTTTGAGGAAGTGATATACTGCATGATGTAAAGAAAAAATTTGAAACTTAGGTTGTCCTGAATTACGCTGGTAATTTTCTATTTCTGTGTTAAAGAAGTTACAGTAAAATGCCTTTGTTTCCTGATCTCAGTGTGCATTGTTTTTATATAATTTTCTAACTTACCCTGTCAGGACCATATTACTTGGCCAAAGGACATAGCAAAAGTGTAGAAAACAAACATAGACATTGTATGACCTTAAATATAGATTGTAATATTTGAAACAATTTAGTATAGATACAAACTTGGGAAATAGTAGATGCATCATATTTTAATAAAAGTCACATTTGTAGGTTTATCTTTTGATTATTCTAGGGCATTAGATAATTTTCCTATTATAAATGACATTGATTGACTTAATAGAAATAATGTAAGTGACCTATACTGAGGGCCAACTGTGTGCTAGGTATTGTGCTGGGCAGTTACATAGATACACTATTGAATCACAACCTTGTGAGAAATGAAATTTGGATAAAGTACTGAAGCAGAAATGAACATTTCATTATGAAGAATGAGCCTATCTGAATCAGTATTGGGTTCACATAAATGATTAAATCATATGTCATAGTTTACACTCCTTAATAAAAGCTACATAAAATCAGTAGGATTTTCTTCATATACACAAATGCTAATTATTGCTTACAGTTTATTTAATATGAGGCTGTAGTTTACAGAACAAGTGGCATAATGATTGCATTTTACTGTCCATAGAAAAAATTTAAATTTCACTGTTTTGTGTCCTTAATTAGTAATATAAAATCATCTGCTATATGCCACATACTGACAAAACTTTAAGCAGTACTTGCTACTAGCTCTTTGCTTATAGGACCTGTTTACCTTAGGTACTAGTGCTTATTAACCTACTTAACAAATTTCCACATTGACGTTCTTGGGGATTATACTATAATTTATCAAACGGAAATGTGTAATACATTGCTTCTGTAAAAGGCAGTAAATACTGATACTTCTTCAAATTAATAGGCATCTTTGAGGTAAGCAGGTAATATTCTGTTGACTCAGCAAAGGTGATACTTGGTGACTAAACTATCTGATTAATTTTTTGAAATGGTGTTGGAAATTTTGGGGAATTATCAAATGTAAAGAAGTTGCATGAAGGTTGTGGAAAGATTTACTATTTGTATTAAATATTACATGCATTTCATACATACAAGCAATCACAGCTGACATATTTCTGCTAAAAGTGGTTGTATAATGAAGTATCTATGAAAATTAAAGTAATTTTGCTTACAGTTTCCTTGGGACTTATCTTTGTTTTTGTTAAATATTTGTACACTTCCTATGCCAGTAGCAGTTATCACAATGCAAAAATCATAATTCTTCATAGTCATGTTTTAAAATGTATCCCTACCTCCCAGGCCTTGCTGGTGCCCACAGACAGGTATCTGTGCACCTCTCAAGTGGCTGAGAGATGTTGAGTTCAGATGAGGCAAGGACAGTTTGCCACAAGTCTTATAGCTGATCACCTAGGAAGAGAAGTTATAAAGCAATAAGAAGAAAGCATTTCAATTTGGGACACTTACTTAATTGAGCTGGAAATGGAGAATGGACTGTCAGACCAGATTCTGTCCTGTCCAGCCTGCCTTCATTTCAGTCCTTCCACGTGGTTATTCTGTGTTTGGACTGTGCTAGAAAGACAACTGTTTTATATAGGCAGCAGTTCAATGAATTTGTAAATACTGTACCTGCCAAAGGATTTAACACTGAGAAAATTAAGGTAACCTTAGGACATTCTAAAATAGTCACTTCACTTCTGGACATAAGTGGTCAGGAGAAAATAAGGCCACTGTGGAAGTCACATACCAGATGCACAGATGGCATTGTGTTTGTTGTTGAAAGGATGGAAGCAGCCAAAACTGAACTTCATAAAATAACTCAGGTATCAGAAAATCAGGGACTCCCTGTACTTACAGCTGCCAACAAGACTTGAGAAACTTGTCTCTCTCAGAAACTGAGAAATTGTTAGCAGTGGGAGAACTGAGTTCGTCAACTCCTTGGCATTTGCAGTCTATCTGCAATCTTAGGAGATGGAAGGACTTGAGATCTCAACTACATGATATGGTAGTTAAAAGAAGAAAGATGTTGCGACAACAGAAAAAAGATGACTATTGGCCTTTTACATCTGTGTAGGGTAGGTTTTCTCTGGTTTGATTTTGACAAATGGAAGAGTGTCTACAGTTTGGTTTGCCTGTCTGTGCTCCTGGATGCTATTAAAGTTTTGATGAACAATCAGATGCTGAACTCTGTTGCCTTGTGGAAGATGAGTAAACGCAGTGCTTCTTAAAGTGGTCTTTTCTCCCTGACATACAAATCTTTTGGTACTACCATTTTGGAAAGCCAACCAACCAAGGATAATGAATTGACCAGAACATAGTTGTGGAAATTTGACCAGAAGTTAGTGAAATAAAACTTTGAAGAGTTAAAAAAAAAAAAAAAAAAAATGTGATACACATTTGCATCAGTTTATACTGCATGAGTTCATTAAATATTCAGCACTCTGGTTTCTATTTATGTTCATCAGCACCTATCACATCTTAATCTCAAAGATTTCAATTGTCCTATTTATGTCTGAGGCATGATGTTATCCAATATGATACAGTATTTGTGTACTACTTTGGTAAGGTAAGCTAGAGACATTTTCATGATTGTCAGATGTAAAATCATATTCAGAAATATTTTCATATTTGCAATTTTTTATATTGCATTTATCTTTGTTAATCTGTTTGAAAAGAAAGTTGTAATGTCACTTTGGGTTGCCAGACTATTTTTTACTTGACATTGAGTAATTTGCTTAAAATTTAAACTTTTATTTAAAAATGTCAGTATGGTTCACAAAAGCTGGCTAGCTAAAAATGTTTTAGTAAACTTTAAGGGATAAAAAGTAGTTAATCTGGAAGGGGTGTGTATAAAACAGAAAACTCTGTGCTTATGCAAAGGGCCAGAGCTGTCACGCAAGTCAAATGTATTAATGCCTGGTGTGCTTGAGGTGAATGTAAGTTTACACAGTAACTCTCATGAATGCTCCCCTGAGAAAAATGTTAGACTTGAATTTTGCTTCTTTAATGCAGAACTTCTCAAGTAGTTTGCCTCAAGCTAAGGATCAAAGCCTTGTAGGGCAGGATCTAAGGTGGCTGAAGCTTCCAGGCTGGTCACCAGAATTTCAAACAAAAGATTTTATCTGCCATGACGTAAAAAAATGTTTGGAAACACCCTCAAAGGGACAGGCATGAGCAGGCATGTGGGTAATTGGGTACAAGTGCATGGTTTAATATTGAAAACAGATATAAAAATCCTGCCAGGTGGTGTTCTGTCAGTAATTCCTGAGGAGCAGCAGTGGTTGGTTTGTGTTATACACATGTTTGTTTATTCATATTCCAGGTTTTTCCTCATTCTTCCCTGCCCCAGCAACACAAGGGAAATGGTAGTGAGTACAGCTCTGTGAAGCTCTGCATCTGAGGTGAGGAGTGGGGCTTCAGGTGTCTTATTGCTGCTGTCATCAGGGATTTGACTTTCAGCCCACCTTGGAGGAAGCAGGGAGGAGGACCAGCAGCAGGACAGGCAAACAGTGCTGATCAGCTCTGGGGTCACTCACCTCCATTCTTTGCTGCATTTTGACCTGGTCCATTTGAAAACATTTTCTACATAGATAAGGAACACTAGAACATTTCAGGTATTATTTACCTTCTTGAAGTTAAATGCCAAGATGTGTGTTATTTTTATAAAAATTACAATGCTGTGTTTCGGTGAAGGAGTTAATTAAAATAACTAGTATATAGGTACAATGAGAAATACTAAATGAAGGGCAAGTCATTTTAAAAGCATGAAATAAAGACAATTTCAAGTCTGTTCTCTCCGTATTTTTCTGATCCATTAGGTAGTACCTTCCCCTGCCCATTAAGTCAATATTATGATTCACTTACCAAATACTGAGTTCCAGTTATGGGTCATGCAGTGTAGGGGCAGAAGATAACACATAAAAACCCCTCCTACTTTGCTGAGGGGCAGGATAGGCAGGGGAGGGAAGAGGAAAACAAAGAAAATAAGTGTAATGTGGACTATGTTTGATGTAAGTAAGTCGTAAGGAGGAAAAAAGGAAGTGGAGGTAAGATGATGAATGGTGGTAAAGGGAATGAGAAGCCTTGAAAGGGATGAGAGCTCAGGGTAGGCTCTGTTTGAATTAAAGGCTTGAAGTAAGAAAGAGAAGAAAGGATGGGAGAGAGCAGCCAGCACAAAAGTCCCCAAAGAAGGAGAAAGTGCCTGTGCAGAAACTGCAATGAAAGACCAGCGTGGCTGGAGTGATGTCAGTTGGGAGGTGGGGTAGTACAAGAGGTCGGCAAAGTCACAAGGATCAGTTAGATATATAGCCTGGAAAGCCGTTGTAAGGACTGTGGCTATCACTCAGGTGGGATGGGAACCCAATGTCTACAAAGGAATGATGTGATCTTGACAGTTCTGACTGTGTTTTGGGTATAGACTGTGGGGGGCCAATTACTCTGCAGTAATCTAAGTGAAAGATGATGGCTTAGACAAGGATGAGGATAATGCTGGTGGCAGTAGAATGATGAGAAGTATTAGGATTCTGGAAATACCTGAAAGATGGTATTTCCTGATGGATTTGATGTGAAGTGTGATTAAAGGAGAAGAATCAAGAATGACCTCAGTGTCTTTGGCCTGAGCAACTGAAAGAACAGATTGCTGTTTACTGGGATGAGGGTGAGAAGCTTCCAGAGGAGTAGAGGTGAACTTTTGAGTGTGTGTTGGGGTGTTGGGGGGCAGGGGGAGAGATGCATCGAAAGCAAGAGCAAAGATTTAAACAAATTAGAATTGAGTTGTCTATTAGACATCTAAGAAGAGATGTCAGCAAGGCAGTTGAGCCTATGAAATTCAGGGAGAAAGTCTGACCTGAAGGATATAAACATTGGAGTCACCTGTGTACAGATAGAATTTCAAGCCATGGGGCCACAGAGATCATGGAGGAAACAGATAAAAAAGATTAGAGGTCCCATCACTGAGCTCTGGGGTACTAAGGCAGATAGATTATATGGTCTATTAATTACATTATATGCTTAGGAACTATCCTTGATCATCTGATTTGGGGTTTTTAAGAAACTAAGGTAGAGATGCTCATAACTAAACTGAGGTACAAGGCTTATTGCAGGGAGTATTTGGTGCTAGGGACTTGGTGTGAAAGTTGGCAATCCTCCCAAAGCTTTAGTAAATAAAAATAAGTAGATTTCAAAGTATTCCCTATTGAGCCCCCTCTGTATGACAGGTACTGTGATTACAAAGATGAATTTTGCATAGCATATCCTAAAGTGTCCATTAGGTGGCAGAAAAACATTCATTAAATCAACTGTGAGCTGGCTCCTGTGCATATTCTCTCCTCTCCACGATCCTCCCCACTCCCCGTCCCCAGCATCCCAAGGAACCCTCTGAACTAAAAGATTTATTTGTCTGTTTAATGCATAATACCATAATCATGATGGAGAGACTAGTATTTTCTTCAGAAAACCAATAGATACCACCAGTCTGTTATATATTATGTATTATTATTATTATTAGGGTTAGCCCGGTGTATGGGGGTTGGGAATGTGTGCATATGTGTTTTGTTTGGTTTGGAAATGTAGGAGTTTGAATGGTCTTGAGAGGAGTAAATTGATTGTAATGAGTTTTTTGGGGCTTATTTTTTAACTTTTGATATTTAAGCCTTTTAGCCTGGAGCAGGGTGGAAGAGGGCTCAGAAAGAAGAAAACAAGAAATCCTCTTGAAAAAAAGTAGACAAGGTATTCTTAGAACTAGCCTGATATTTGAGCTTTCTGCAATATACCAAATCATTAAATCATAAGTCTCTTTCTTTTTAGTTTAGAAGTTACTTCTCTTGCTGTCCTTAGGGCATTAGTCTCCAAACTTAACTGCATGTTCAGATCACCTGGGTAGCTTCAATAAGCACTGTGCCCGTGTCCCACCCACAGGGATTGTGATTTAAGTGGTGTGGAGTGTGGCCTGTCTTTGGAACATTTTTAAAAGCTCCCAGATGATTCTAATATAAAGATCAGTTTCCAAGCCACTGGGTTTAGTTAATGCTGAATGTGTGAATATAGCAGACCTACTCACAATTCAAACACATTCCACCCTGTAAGTCAGAAACAAGAGAACACTTCCATGCCAACATATTCATGGGCTCTGTATGGCCTCAGCCTACAGAATCCTGAACCCTTAATTTATCATCTACCAGACAACTTCTAACACTAAATTTTCTATTGCTTTCAATATCAAACATAACTAAT
Organism: Loris lydekkerianus; assembly: GCA_963574355.1. Taxonomy (NCBI): domain Eukaryota; kingdom Metazoa; phylum Chordata; class Mammalia; order Primates; family Lorisidae; genus Loris; species Loris lydekkerianus. The sequence continues at coordinate 38,553 of CAUYPK010029679.1, forward strand.
TAAAGCAAAGAAAGAAAAATGCAGAGGAATTATATGAGTTACTTTTTGAAATATGTTTTGATTTTCTTTTGATTGTTATTGTAGAATGTGTTTTCTTATGGTACTGATAATAATTCCTTTTACAATAGTAATATTCTTAGTCTTACATACCAAATTAAAATAGATATTTTTGCTACTCTCTGGCATCAGAAAGTAAATGGTAACACCTCTTCCTATTTTTTTTTAATCAGGACTCTTCTGTGATATACCAACACAAAGTAAGTCAAAGAAAACCATGTGTACATGGGTGTACATGAGTCCCTAAGAAAGTTTTGAGACAGACTGTGTTATGGTTCATTATCTCACTTTTAAGAAACGCAGTCAGCAGCATCCGATTCACCTGTACAAGTTTCAGCTTGCTCAGCTTATTGGTGTTGCTGGCAGAGATTTATTTGTTTCCATCCACATGGATTTTATATTTCTTGATTTTGTGTATCAGAAAACTTTCATAATGACCCACGTATCATTCAGAGGTCTCTGAACAGGGCAGATAGCACATCATCTTGCTGTGGATGACCAATTTAGCACTTTACAGGGCTTTTGCAGCTCTTTCCTTTCTATAATAATCTCAGCATTATAGCAAAAAGATATAATTTATTTTTATACATTTATACATATGGTATATGAATATGCGTGTATTCAATCATGTTCATATTACGCATAACATATTTTCAAAATTCAGTCTTCTGTCTTCGTTTTAATAGACGGCTGGCAATCCATTTAAATTTATTGTAATTATAACTTATTTGGAATTATTGCTAATATTTTATGTAGTGTTTCTATTGATCATGCTTTTTCTTCACTCTCTTTCCTCTTTCTCACCTACTGTCAGATCTATTTACCTTTAAATTGTTATCATGCATACTTAACAACCTATACTATCCACCTTTTCTAAAACAATACTTAGAAGAGGTCGACTCAAATTTTTTGTTATTATCTAATACTTAATACTGCTTTGTCTTTAAATCATCCCCACTGAAATAGTGTTTTTAATAGTTGCTACTTACTGATTGTCATCCTGTTTACTTCCCTTTCTTGCATCTTACCCTTTCTTACCAGTGGGTTCAGTTTTCTTCTTGTTGACACACAATATTATATATTATTAATCTTTCAGCGAAGAGGCAGGAATGGTAAACTCTCAGTTTTTATAGATCTGAAAATATCACTACGTTACTCTCTCTCAGTTATTGTTTAACTGAGTAATGAATTCTTTGTTTACAATAATCCATTGTCTATTGCTGTGATATGAAGTTGGCTGTTGGTCTTATTGTTATGCCTTTTGGGGAGTGACCTGTCTTTTCTCTTGTAAGCTTTAAAGTTTTCTTTAATTTTCATAATTTAGGTTTGATTTCATTTTTATTTACCCTTTTCAATATTCTGTATATTTCTCAAATTTAATGATTTATCATTCTTCAATTATAGAAAATGTATTACCATTACCTCTTCAAACATTACTTTTCCCACTCTTTCTATTTGCTTTTTTTATAATTCCTATTAAACATATATTGAAGTTTCACAGCTACCTTTCATATCTCATGATTTTTCTTTCATGTTAAATATATGTAGCTTTATGTAAGATGAGAGCTTTCCTCAGATTTCTTCACTATGTTTAATCTATATACAACTTACCCTATGTGACTATATATTTCATTCCTAGAATTTCTGCTCTTTTTTTTTTTTTTTTTTTTTTTTTTTTGAGACAGTCTCTCTATATTGCCCTCATTAGAGTCCCGTGGTGTCATAGATCATGGCAACCTTAAACTCTTGGGCTTATGCGATTCTCTTGCTTCAGTCTCCCAAGTAGCTGGGACTATAGTGCCCGCCACAAAGCCCACCTATTTTTTTTTGGTTGCAGTTGTCATGGTTGTTTTAGCAGGCCCAGCTGGGTTCAAACCTGCCAGCCTTAGTATATGTGGCTGGCGCCATAACCACTGTTCTACAAGCACCCAGCTTCTCAGTTCTTTTTCAAATTAACCTATTCCTTTTGGATATTATATTTTGCTTCCTTTATCTTTTTGAACATATTAAACATACTAATTTTGATGTTGCCTATTGTCCTATTATTCCTAATTATTGGGTGAAGACTCATCCAAAGTGCTGAACCTTCCTTACGTGTTTTGAAAGTTTCTGCTCTAAGCACATCCTCAGCAAGACCTGTTTCTAGTGGAGATTCAGTACACTCTGTCTTGATGAGTTATTCCCCCAGCGTTTTTGTATTTGCATTTAACTACCTTCTCTTTATTTCCTTTTCTTACTTCTTTAGTGTAGCTAAAATTTAATGTTTTTTTTGTTTGTTTGTTTAATTTTTAGCCAGCATTTTTGTGTGTTTGGAACAGGAATGAGAGTTATCCCACATCAACTCAGCCTGCCATGTTTGCTTATATAATCTTAAAATTTATTAACTATTGATTAAGACAATAAATGTGCTTACAATATTGGAATTGTGCCTGACATACACACTATTCAATAAATGATAGGTAATTAATAATAGCTATCTGTTAGTAAACACTTGCTATTTGTTTGGTTTTTTTTTGAGACAGAGTCTCAAGCTGTTGCCCTGGGTAGAGTGCCATGGCATTTTCATAACTCACAGCAAACTCCAACTCTTGGGCTCAAACAATCCTCTTGTCTCAGCTTTTTCTATTTTTAGTAGAGACAGGGTCTCACTCTTGCTGAGGCTGATCTCAAACTCATGAGCTCAAGCAATTCACCAGTCTTGGCCTTCCAAAGTGCTAGGATTACAGGCATGAGTAACCACACCCAGCCAACACTTAACTATTTGTTAAGAATTGTTCTAGTTCCTTTGTGTCTTTTCTCATTTCTCCTCATAACAATTTTATAAGGTTGGCCCTATGTCATTCTATATTAACATTTTATAGATGAGAAAACTAAGACATGGTTATTAAATAATAGGATTTTAAATCAAGGCAATCTGGCTACAGAACTCTTCAGCTTTATTGAGACATAATGTAAATACAATAAAATGAATTAATTTTAAGTGTAGAATTCAATTTGTTTTGACAAGTGTATACACTTGAGTTAAGCACTACAATTGTAGATATTAGAACATTTTCAATACCTTGAAAAGTTCCCTTTTGGCTCTTTCTAGTTAATCTCATCTCCCTATCACCTTATCTCTAGCAATCATAGATCTGTTTTCTACTATAATTTTGCCTTTTCTAAAATTTTACATAAATGGAATTATATACTGTGCAGTCAGTGTCTGGCTTCTTTTGCTTAACATAAGGCCTATGAGAGTCACTCATAGTGTTATAAATATTATATTAGTTGTTCAATAATTTTAACTGCTGCATAGTATTCCATTAACTAGGTATACCACATTTTGTTTATCCATCAGTTGATGGGCATTTGAATTTTTTCTAGTTTGGGGTGCTCCCAAATAAAGCTGCTAGTGATACAGGGTTCCCCCCACTCAGGGCTGGACAAAGACCCCATTTCCCAGGCCTAAGCAAACAGACTTTTTCTCTCCAAAGTGCACTCTCTATATAAGCAAGACAGGAGAAAAGCAATTTTTCCAGTATTTCATGTAAGCTGGATCTCTTCTGGAGTGGACCTCTTGCCACATTTTTTCACCTGGAGCTGGAGGAAATGCATTTATTTGTTAATACCCTCATTTATCCACTAATCAACATTGAAGTCTGTCAAGTTCTGGCCAAGTGTAATTCCTAAAACAATATAAAGCCTCTAGACAAAAGACTGTGAGGGAGGGGGAAGAGTGATTTCTCACCTGGGTCTTCTCTCCCCCCTATGGAGGCTCTGATACCTTTCTTTCCTACTATCTAATAAATCCTATCTTATCACTGATCTGTGGTCTGTGGGTTCATTCTTCAAATCTCTGAGACCAAGGACCTACTTCAGAAAGAAATTCCATCAACACTATGAACTTTCCCATACAAATCTTTTGGGAGACATGTTTTCATTTCTCTTCAGCAAATGTCTAGGTGTGTAATTATAAGATTATACCTTTAACTTTTAAGAAATTGACGTACTGTTTCTCCAAGTGTCTGTAACATTTTTCATTCTTACTAGTAAAGCATGAGAGTTCTAGTTGTTTCACCTACTTCTCAATAGGTGGTTTTGTTATTTTCAATGTTAGCCATTCTAGTGGGTATATCACATTACAATTTTAATTTGCATTTCACTAATGAATAATGATATTGAGCATCTCTTCATATGTTTATTTGCCCTCTGTAAATCTCTATTCAAATCTTTTGCCCATATTTTAATTGAGTTCTTCACTTCTACCTTTTGAATTGTAATAGTGCTTATATATTCTGAAAATAAGTCCTTTCCCAAGTGTATACTTACAAATATTTTCTCTTATCTATGCAAAGTCTGTACTCTTCACCACTCCCTAGATTGCCTTTCAATATTTATTGAAATGATTGAGAAACTCCTTCAGGGCAAAGACCCCTTTCTACTAGCAGTTATGGGTTTTGAAGTTAGTGAAAGGTAAGGAAATCCTATTGACATTTTTGTTGGAAAATTCAAAATTTACATTTTTCACTACTAATTCAATCTCTTCCATTTTTGTACAGAATTGAACAGTCCTGGATTTGAAGAACTTATGAAATCACAAGAACTTACCTCTAAACTCTCTTTATCATCCATTGAAAATAACTACACAATTCTCAGCTATATAAACACTGCTCAGGGCCACTTGCCCCAAGGTGCCCTGTTTTTAATGTGCTATTTGTTTTGTTTCCTTGTGGAGAAAGACAGTTTCCAGCAGTTAGAACCAAAGAAAAATGAACCGTCAAAAAAAAAAAAACAACTACTGCCAAAAGGATAATCTACTTTGTTGATGGAGACACCTTGGAAGAATACAGCTCAGAAGAGGAGGAGGAGGAGGAGGAAAAAGAGGGTCAAAGCCTGAATTCAACCCTTGATCCTGTAAGCTTAGAATGTCAATGTTACTAAATAGGGAATGGGGGGGTGAGTGAATGACAGATTGAGCCAAAGTTTGTAGAAAATATAATTTTAAAGTAAGGCTTTGGTCTCTTTGTTTGCTTTCTAGATCCATATAGGCAATTTATAATTTTGATAATCTCAGTTTTCTTATCTACAATAGAGAAAGCAATTACTGATGCTGTTATTAATTATTCTAACTTGATTTCTCTTTTTTCAGTCTAAACTTTCATGGGGGCCCTACCTACGGTTTTGGGGAGGATGAATAGTAAGCGCTTCATTTTTTAGTAAGTACTATTAAGGTTATTTTTTTCTGTCTTAAATATATACTTAACAGACCCTTAGAGTTAGATGAGACGTTCAGTTGTTTAATCCCCTCCATGGCATGCTGAAGAAGCAATGCTCTGACTCCAAAAGCAGATGACCTCACATCTTTAAGCAGACCCTTCCATCTTTCACCAATTCTTGTTAGGAAACTTTTTATCTTGGCCCCAGTTTTGTCTGTTTTTAAAGTTCTTCCCTTTGATCCTAGTTGTCTTTCTTAGAACCATACAAAACAGACATCCCTCTTTCATAGGACAGGTTTCAAATATTTGAAGACAATAGCTAGTCTTCTCTGATGACTCTTTACCTGAATAAATTCTAAATTAAAAAAATTTTTCTAAGTTGTAAGTTCCCTCATTGTAATTACTCTATTATAAACACAAACTTTATTGACCCTTTCTAGGTGTATTGGTGCATGCTGAATGGCCTATATGAAATACTCAATCTTATTTTGCTTAACTTTCATCAGTTTTCTTTAGAACACAATTAGCAACATCTAATTATTCATTTCATTCTAACTTGTATATCTTATAAATATGACAGCAGGGAAAACTAAGAATCTGAAAAAATATAAAAGGTTAGATTTAGATATTGATCTTCATTTTTATTCATTAAGAAAATCATTACTGGTTGCCTACTACATGTTCAGCATTGTGCTGTATCCAAGACACAAAGACAAAAGACAGTCTGTGCTTTCAAGGAGATCAATATAGATCAAGTAAATAGTATAGACCAGTAAATATAGCCACAATTTCAGTTAGTTGTAACACGTGTCAAGAGCAAGAAGAGCATAAGGACTTGTCCTGGGAGGTCCAGGAATACTGACATATGGCAAGGTGTCTTAAGAGAGCCATTAAAGTATGACTGGCCAGGTTGGTAACCAGGAAAGTGACAAGGGAATCTTTAAATTACAGTAAAAAGTAATGATGGGGGGATTTAGTCAGATGGCATGGGTCCCCAAAACATAAGTAGTTTCACATAAGGATAGACGTTTCATGATTTGAAAGTTACTGGGGACCCAAATGTACTGTATTCTGTACTCTGACCATAATCCATTGGCAGAAAAAAAAAAAAAATGCTTTCTCCCAGAGAGCTCTGTGCTTTAGTTGAAGTAAGATTGTTTAAAGAATTAACATGTTTGAAGGGGGGAGGGAATAATAAGAGATTAGGTCAGGTAAAAGAAGGCAAAATTAAATTTTTTTTTTTAAATAAGAATCTCACTCTGTTGTCCAGGCTAGAGTGCTGTGTCCTCAGGCTAGCTAACAACAACCTCAAACTCCTGGGCTCAAGGCCTTCTCCTGCCTTAGCCTCTTGAGTAGCTGGGAGTACAGGCACCCAACACAAGTCCCAGCTAATATTTCTATTTTTGGTAGAAACAGATTCTTGCTTTACTCATGTTGGTCCCAAACTCCTGAGCTCAAGCAATTCTCCTGCCGTGGCCTCCTAGAGTGCTAGGATTACAGGCGTGAGCCACTGTGCTCAGCTCACAAAACTCAATATTGGATTGAGAGTATGGAGGAGAAGAAGGACTTCAGTGATTTTCATGCTGGGCTTTGACTTGAAATGACAGAGATGGGAACCTGGCTGCCTTTAGGATTCCTAACAAAACTGTATTGTTAAAGTGCTCCTACCTGAGGCTTCCAGATTGTAGTGGATATATGAATATGGTAACAGCCAATGCCCTGCTTTCTACACAGAGAATCTGGATAGAGTGGGAACCCAGATGATTTTTTTTATATAATTTTATTTTTTTATTAAGTCTTTTGTACATAGATCATAAATACATTTATCCCCATTTCAGTGTGTTGATTATTTGTACAAATTGGAGTGCTTATATCATACAAATCAGCATAGCTTTCATCTCATTTACCCATTAGGACATTTGTGTTCTACACATGATAGAACCAACTTGTACTTGCAATGTGCTCCATAGTTGTGGTCTCCCTACTATCCCTACCACTCTCTCCCCATCTCTCCTACTCCCCTTCCCTCCATCATAGCCTAAAATTGTGTTTCATTTTTCATATGCAAGTGTGAATGATTATAAATTGGTTTCACAGTAGTACTGAGTACATTAGATAGTTTTTTTTTTTT
>CAUYPK010029680.1:0-23024 GCA_963574355.1 Loris lydekkerianus
GGTGCAGGACAGTGCAAGGCCCAGTACCAGACTCAATAAATGTTGAGTGGATTAATACACAGATGGTGAAGGAAGGTGATAAGTCTGACAGCTGTGGACTCCACAGCCAGAGGATTCTATGGAAGGATATCCCAGAGGAAAAAGTGACACTCTTCTCTAAATTGAGACCCTCCACACAATTAAGTGGATTTGTCTGGGGATCCACAGCATGCCTAGTCCTGCAGACGGTGTTGATGAAGAGTGAGGCTGGGTGATGAATCAGTTGGACAGATTTTGGGTGCAAGAAACAGAAGCCTCAATTTTCTTTGGTCAAAACAATGAGGTATACTGATGACTCACAGAACTGGAAGTTCAGGTGCCAGAGGGGCTGGACAGGTGACCACATCCTGCAGTTCCGTGTGCCTCCTCTGTTGGGGTGACTTCATGTTCAGGTGGGTATGAAGAGGCTGTGGCTTTCCTCTCATCTGACAGCTACTCATAATGACATCAAAGGACAAGAGAGGGGCTTTTTGGTATTTCTCCCAGAAGATGGAGGAAGGACTCTTTCAGTTCCTGTCCTTTCTTTCTGTTTCTTTTCCAAACAAAAACCAAAGGCTTCCCATTGAAACATAACTCAAATTGTGACAGTGATCTGCTCAAAACTGTTCTGTGGCCCTGTGTGAGAGCCAGAGTCCTCAGACCTGCCACGCTTGCAGTTTACAGCTCCATCTCTTTGACGTCCTCTCCTGCACCTGCCCCTGTCCACTCTGCCCCAGCCCACTGGCCTCCCTGCTGCTCCTAGAAAGTGCAAAACCCATCCTGCTTCAGGGCCCTTGGCCTGGCATGCTCTCCCTGCAGACTCTAGTGCCCTCACCTCCCTCAGCTGGCCTTCCTCCATGACCTGACTTAAAAGCCCAGTCCTTCAATTCTCCTTCTCTCTTTCTCTGCGTTGCTGCTCCTGTTTCACTGATCACTGTTAAATATTATACAGATTTTATGATTTATTTTGTTCATTGTTTCTCCTCACAGGGTAATGATTTCTGTTCTCCCCCCACCTGATGAGTTCTATATTCCCAGAATTTAGGAGCAGTGCCTGGAACATAGCAGGTGCATAGAGTATCTTGAATAACAAATGAAGGTCCCTGTCAAGACTTTCCTTTTCCTGAAGTGGCTCAATGTAGTCACATGACCATTCCTGAGCCAATCATTGCAAGGGGTTTGGGATTATTCTCAAAGTGGTCAGCCTGCTCTCCGGAGCTGGGTGGGGTTAGTTTCTCATGAAGCACTTGGCTGCACGTATAATTGGACAAAACCTGCATTCCTTTAGGGAGATGAAGGGGAGAAATGGGTTGGTTAGGCCATGAACAATATCCACCATGGACTGTGCTAGCCCCTTCTGAAGGCCTCAGCATGTACTCCTATGCGCATCCAGTCTCCCCCTCGGACAGCAACCACCTTCCCTCCAGAATGTGTGGCTGCCTGGAAGGGTGGGGCAGACAGAAGTGGGGAGAATAAAAAAATTGCTTCAGAGAAGTAATGAAAAACACCTTTGAAAAGCAACAATATAATCTGCAAAATGAGATTTGCACACTGCAAAATCAGAGGTGCTAATAGTAATCCCAACCGAGCACTTTGCCTGAATGACAGTCTAATTTTGCTGTTCTCGCAGGGAGGCTCACTCAGACACAGGAGCTGCTCAGCACGGGGTTGTGAGTGATGGAGTTCTGAGATGTCCACTCTGCCTGGCAGCCTCGCAAGGTGCTCTGTGGGGACCCTTGGGGTGTGCACCCCAAGTCCTGCTCAGGGACCACCATCTAAGCTGGGGCTCCTTCTGACAGCTCAGGCACCATCAGAGGTGAGTCTATGAGAACATTTCACTTTATGGCCATAGAGAGAGGAAAAGAAGTTAAACTCACACCATTCAGCACCAGGAAAGTTCTGGCATAGTCATTCTTTTACTTGATAGTAGATTATTTCTCACCTGCTGTGGGGTAGACATAGTTCTAGGCACTGAGGATACACTCTTGTTACTCTATAAAAGCAGACAGGGAGGTCTTATGAAAATTAAAATCCAAATCCTATTCCCTGCCTAAAAAGTCTTCTATGCCTTCTTATCTCACTCAGAAGAATCCCCAAATTTTGTAGATGGCTCCCGCCCACCTTGCTTCCTGTCTGCCCCTGCCCCCCTCACTGACCTGGGTGAGCCCATGCCCAGCTCCCTGGAAGACCTCTTTCTGGCTCTCTCTTTGGGTGCTCCTGCCCCACGTCTTTCCCACGTGTTCGCCTTGTCTCCCGCACACGCTTCCCTGGCAGCTACTCACAGCCAACTTCCTTTCTTCACATCTTGTGATGCCTTCCTTGACTAATGGTGTGCCACACCAGGGGTAGCATTGAACATTTCTAACAAGAGGGCTGGTACAATCAGTGGGTAATCCAAGCAGATGCCAACCATTTACAACTGGGACAGCATTTGTGTGTGCCGGCTGAAGGCCCCCTAAGCACACGTCACACCCCGCGTCAGTAAGTGGGCCAGTTGTTCTGATTCCCTTCAGAGCACCTGCCACACCCGCTTTGTCTCAGTGTTCTTTCTATTCCCCTCTTTTCCTGTTTTTCTATCTCTTAATTGCACATCTCAACCCATGAAAGCGGCGTTTCTTTTGTTCCTTGTGGGCTACGGCACAGGCACTACCTAGCTCTGAGTCTGGCATCAGTTAGACTTTCTATAAATTTTTGTTGAATGAAAGACCAAACCTCTGTCCCTTAGGCAGCTCCCTTTATGGGAGATAGGGTTAGTGGTGGCAGAGTTTCATGGGTGTATGTGTGGATGGGAGATAGGGTTAGTGGTGGCAGAGTTTCATGGGTGTATGTGTGGACCACTGACTTGGCTTGGAATAAAACATTCTGGAATCAGAAGTCTTTTGTAATAGAAGGAATTCTGAATTGGAGGACGGAATGATCCTATCACTGGGAGTGCCTAGGAGGGGGCAGATCTGCACAGGCTCTGGGGATGCATCTGGAGCCATGTCTGGAAGGTCCAGGAGCTCCAGTAGGGGCTGCAATTCTTGAGCACTTTTGCCAAATCCACCTGCAATGTTGGTCCCTTTGCAGAACCTGCTATGAATATGGCTCTGATAGGTTAGTTGCTTTTTTAAATAATCCTACTTAAAATATTTCATTTCATTCTTCCCATTGCCCTTGTGAGATAGGTAGGTGAAATCAGCTTAATTTTGCAGACTAAGAAACTGAAACTTGGTGAGATTAAAAAGCTTGGCTGAGGATACACAATAAGGAAGAGGTGTGTGGTATTTCCACTGGCCCATACCCGAGCTTCTTGGTGGCTGGGGTTTGTCTCCCTCCTGCTGTGAAGGGGACCCAAGTGGACTGCCTCCCTTGCAGACTTGGTGAGCAAGTGGACAGAGTCTTGGCGCCTTCATGTGGCAGGTGTGTGTTAAGACAGTGGCTCTGCCAGGGTCTGAGTGACCTTGGGCAGACTCCCTACCAGCCTCAGCCTTCTTATCTGTAAAAGGAAGGGCTTGGCTAATGGCCTTTGAGTCTTTCCAGCTTTGATGTAGGATTCTGTGCTATGAAGAATAGGAGAAGACTGTATTATTGCGGACTGAAAAATAATTATCTTTTATGCTCCACGTGTAACTTTCTATTTCTCAGGTTACCTGTTATGTAGTGTCAACATTGCCTCATATATCAGACACTGCTGTAATAAGTATGCAATTTGTAGCTGCAATTTCCATTTTATGGCAGTGTCTGATTTACACAAGGTGTTTTTAAAGCATGCCACTTATAACATGCACACCTGCCAAGAGCCCACTTTTTCATAATGAATTCTAGCGAGGTCAGAGAAGGTGCCCAAGTTCAGGTAAACAGAGAGTTGGCAAGTTTTCAACACTAAAGCTTCCTGCCCACCCTAAGAGGGATGTTGCATTCTCAGAGGCGAGGGTGACACAAAGACCTCCTGGCTGGGAGGATCAGATTGTGGAGCTGTGACTCTCAAACTCTGGGGGAGGGGAGAGTGGTTCAGAAGCCGTGTAGCACCAGGTGAGAGGTTGGCATAGGTCAGTTCATGGCAAATCTGTTATCTGAAAACAGATTTACTGAATGGTTCATTGACTGTTTAATACCATTAATGATTCTGATAAAACTTGGGGGGCAGAGGTGGAGTGACAGGCACTCATATCTAGAAGGAAGTACTGACTTGGTTATTTTTCCTTTATTTTTATTTGACTTTGAAAAATTGCTTATTTTGCTTGTTGGTTTTAGATGAATTGGTTTTTGGCAAATCAGTCTTTCTGGAGGGTCAGTTCAATCAGTTGGAGGTCTGAAAGTGTCAACTTTCTGGTGCTGCTGATGCCAGGCCGACCATCCCCAAGCCAGCTCAACTCCAGGAACACGGGGAGAGGAAGAGGAAGAGGGGGCGTGCACAGCAGACCTAATCCTTGCCTAATCCTGGCACAACCTGAGTGAAGAGGATTTTGAGGAATCTTTCTTTTAAATTCTGGCAGGAATTTAGCAGCCTTTGAACAGAGCCAAGTGGACACAAGCTTTGTGCAAACTTGATGGTGTTGCAAACCTCCGAAGCTCTTTTAGTTAGCCCACAAACACCGCTTCCCCTATCGCTATGTTGCCAGGCTTAGACAACTCCTCACACTAATGCAATAGTGATGAAAGTACCTCCAGGCCAAGAAGGGCAAGGATGTCTTTGGATAAAGTATCTGCTGATCCAGCCTCTTGTAGATCCTCTGAGGTCCTGTGAAGCAACTTGGCATGGTTGGCTGCCCACTGGAGCAAAGACTGGCTAAGATGAGGATGGATTTCTGCCTCCAGGAATTTGGCCACTTGTTCAAATTCCTCCCCACAGTCAGTCATCTGGGTAGGGTTTCTTCTTGATCCTTGGCTGGTCTGTGAAGTTTATCCTTGATACAGACTGGCCTGTGAAGCTTGTAGCAAGGGCTGCAGTGCTCAATTACATATTCTATAGTGCGAGGGCCTGCACAGGGCTAGGGGCTTGGTTGACAGGCTCAGTGAACGTGTGTGGAGTGGATGGTGTCCAGCCAGCAAGGTGCTTCCCTTTCTCCTGTCACCCCTGGCCGTGGTGTCACAATGGAGGACTTCTTTGGTCCCATTACAGAATGTGGGAAATGACAGAGGGGATTTCTCATTTCTGTGATGAAGCCCCCTTCCTGGTTGTGGCAGGGCCCTTCATGCCCTTGGGTATGTCATTCTCTTAGCTAGGAATACCCTCTCCTCTTGTCTGTTAGCTTGTCTGAACCTTTTCAGTACCCAGCTCAAATGTCACCTTTGGTGTATCACCTTCTTGGTTTCACCACGTTCTGGTTACTTTGAATTGTAATTGTTTGCGCACGTCAGGCTCCCCCCACTCCCACTATACTGTAAAACCTTCAGGAAAAGATGCTCATCTTGATTCTCACATATTCATTTGTTCATTTAGAGATGGTGTAACATAATGAATGGTTAAGGGCACAAACTATGGATTCAGAGATCACCGCATGGTTTGCAGGTTGCCTATGTAATTTATTGGTTATGTAATTTATAGTGAGTGACTAAACCTTTCTTTAAATCCTATTTCTTGTATATAAGAATGAATGTGGTGGTAGTATTTACCTCCTAGTGTTATTGGAAGAATTCGAGGCACGTGTCATTTCTTGGTTACTTACTACATGACAAGCATTATGCTGATAATAGTGACTACTATGTTTACATATTTATTCAACCAACGTTTATTGCATAAATATTAGTACCTGACACCATCCTAGGTGCTGCCTTCAGGATCTAGCAAGATGTTTCGTATAGAGTTAGGGTTTGGCAAATGTTCATTGAACAAGTCATGGACTTAGTTTCTGAATCTATGATTCAGTCTGGTAAACTAGATTATGCTGGGTAACCAACACTTTCCCTCTCAATCTCAGTGGCTTAAATGAACAAGAATGTATTTATTTATATTTCAGATTAATATGAGGGTACAAATGATTAGGTAACACTATTTGTTTTTCTAAGGTAAAGTTCAAGTTGTAGTTGAGCCCTTCCTCCAGGAGTATGCTGTATACCCTTACATTGTGCACATTATATGAGAATTTGTCAATCCCCCCTCCCTCAACCATCTCCCTCCACTAGAATACACTTGTGTTTTTCTCTCATGTGGGCACGTAGTTGTTTTTCTATTGGTTTATATTAGTATTGAGTACATTGGATACTTGCTTTTCCATTCTTGGGACACTTTACTAAAAAGAATATGTTTCACTTCCATCCAGGTAAATACAAAAGATGAAAAGTCTCCATCTTTCTTTATGGCTGAATAGTACTCCACAGTAAACACATACCACAGTTTACTAATCCATTCATGTGTTGATGGGCACTTGGGTTGATTCCATGTCTTTGCTATTGTGAATTGAGCTGCAATAAACATTCTAGTGCAATGGTCCTTGTAGTAAAAAGATTTTTTCTTCTTCTGGGTAGATGCCAAATAATGAGATTGTGGGATCTAATGGAAGGCCTACTTTGAGCTCTTTGAGGATTCTCCCTGCTCCTTTCCATAGAGGCTGGATTAGTTTGCAGTCCTACCAGCAGAGTGTTTATTATTCCTCTTAAACATTCTCTGTGTGATGGCTGGAATGCTCTCTTCCTAAGGGATCAGAGAGACAGCTAGACCATAGTTCCATCTCAGCAGATGTTTCCATGATTTCTATAGCAGAGGGAAGCGAGTGGTACAGCTCTTAAAGTGGCACACATCATCTCTGTTCACATTTATTGGCTAGAGCAAGTTACACGACTCTGCACAATTTTAAAGGGGAGAGAGAATTGCAATTGTAATCTTATCTGTGCCCCAAAGGAGAAAGACCATGATATCTGTGACTGTCCCTCATGACTGTTGTGGGACGTAAGCTGATGATGTTAACACACGGGTCATTTTTGACTTACCCCTGGTTCAAAGTCAGAGTCAGCGGCTACCCCCAGGCAGAGGCTGGTTTGGAATTAAGTTTTCAGACTGGGTCTTCTTTTTTCCTCCTCACTTCCCCACTCAATTATATTTTAAGCAGACGGGTGATCCTGTCAGCCTTAAGAAAATAGCAGGCAGAAACAAATTTATGTAAAACATCCCACATTCTAATTAAATTTCTCTGCCACCCCAAGGTTTGGGCTTTGATGCTGATTTAAAAAATCAAAATAGAAGCCCAAATTCAAGAAAGCTTGCAAGATACCTTCAAGTTGTTCTCCACGGCTGACATGTAAATGAAACGAACACTTTTGTTTCCCACGCAGCACACACCTTTGTTTTTGTTGCTTAGTAGCTTGGAACGGGATTCAGTTTAAAGACAATTAAAAGCAGCTTCTAAATGCAGAAGCCCAGTGAAGCAGGCAGAGGGGGAGATGTACATGGAAGATTAAGTGGGGGCAAATCTTAAGCTGATGTGGGTCTTAGTTCAAACTTGGCCAGGACTGTGATGATGCTACCTGTTTCAGAGTGGTTAAGTAGCTAAATGCCATGTGGGTAGGAAGTGGTAAGGCAGGCACAAAGGGAACTCTGTCTCATGCAATGCCCTTCCCTGAGCCATCTGATTCCTGGGTTAGGAGAGCATAGTGTAATCACGAGAGCAGCCTTGGAAGTTAGCCTGCTCTGACCTCACCAGCTGTGTGGCCTTGGCTAAGTTACCTGAAACCCCTCAGCTTTTGCATCCTCGCCTGCAATTTGGGAATGGAATTAAAGGTACACTGCACAAGGTTGTTGTGAAGATGAAATCAGAGGATGGGTGTTCACGGCTCAGCTCTGTGCCTGGCACCGGGTGGGGACACGGGATGAGGACATGGGAGACGCTGGTTGCTGTGGTTAAGAGTCCTCCCCTGCCATGCACTGGAACAAGTCTCTTCTCCCTGTTGTGCCTCAGTCTTCCTATCTGAGAAGGAGTTAGATTATCATGTCCAAGGTCACTTCTAATTCATAGTCCAGGAGAATTTTTTAAAATGTAATATTTACCTGAATCTTGGAGTTGGGCTAACTAGTATGGAACCAAACTGCCATCTAAAGGTGTCAGGCTCACAGGTGAGATGTTCCTGACTTTGGTTGGAATTTAAAGAAAATAGTTGTAGCATTTTCTCTAAAGTTCTATATTTAAGATGTTCACATGAAGCCTGGGGTTGAGGGGAAAGGACTCTGGGTCAAGGACTAATGGGGTCAAACCTCAGTGCTGCCTCTGGCTGTGTGGTCTCAGGGGAAGCCCTTGACCTCAGGGCTGCCCCTGGCTGTGTGGTCTCAGGGGACGCCCTTGACCTCAGGGCTGCCCCTGGCTGTGAGGTCTCAGGGGAAGCCCTTGACCTCAGGGCTGCCCCTGGCGGTGTTGTCTCAGGGGAAGCCCTTGCCCTCAGGGCTGCCCCTGGCTGTGTGTTCTCAGGGGAAGCCCTTCACCTCAGGGCTGCCCCTGGCTGTATGTTCTCAGGGGAAGCCCTTGACCTTGACCTCAGCGCTGCCTCTGGCTGTGTGGTCTCAGGGGGAGCTCTTGGCCTGTCTGTTCTTGTTTTTGCTTATTTTCCAGACAAGGACAAAAACTTTTACTTTGGTTCTTTAGAGGGATGCCTTATGGTCACATGAATTTGGGACCCTTGATACAAATGGAGAAAATCCTTGGAGTCTGAAACACCCAAGGAGGCATCGAATCCTAGAGGCCTTTGAGGAGAGTTCTTTGCACCTTTCTTGTCATAATAAATATTCTGGGGCCTTTGAGCACACAGGGCAGGAATGCTGCACCAATTAACTTCTGGAAAAAAATAGCCATTTAAAAATGCAAGGAAATTTTAACACAGCTTTCTTTAATGGATTTCTTAACGGAAGCGGTACAGAGGTATCTGAAGTAGAGACAGAACCACCTTCCATTGCCTTTAACCTCTGGGGAAGTGATGCTGGCTATCTTGGATGGGCTGTATTTAGTCCACTTGGCAAAGAGAAGAAACCAGGCTGAGGAAAATCTGGAGAAGAGGATGGAAGGAAAGTGAAGTGTGTGAGCATGTTTTCCCTCCTCGTGTTCACCCCTCCAGGTCGGGGAGTTGGGAAGCAGCTATTATATGTGTGTGGGCCGCTTTGAAGTCTCATGTTGCATGGAAGTCATAAATCACGTTTTGAGCTTGTGACTATGGACTGTCTTAGCTTCTCAAGCTGCCCCATCAGCATTTTGTTGTTTGCCCCAGCCTGTGTGTGCAGAAGTATGACCCATCAGGGATGAGAGAAGCCTGGTCCAGCCCCTTCTCTCATGTTGTTAGCTGGCTCTTTGCCCTGTCCTAACAGGAGGCACTCTATCCCTGCTGCCAGGCAGGGATTAAGTTCCCAGCCACCACCACCCCCCAACCCGGAATGCAGTAGACCTGTGGCTCCAACAACACCCCCACCCTGTCCCCTTACAGCTGTGCTTCTGACCCTCTCGTGGTCTTGCCTATGAAGATGTTCATTTTGTTTTTGAGTAAGGATGGTTTGCGAGCTAAACGCAGCTCTGTCTTGACTGGAGATACCATTTCATGCTATTTTATGAGTCTTCCCCTGGTCCTTTAACTGACATTTGTATTGAGAGCACTGTAGACTCTCATGTAGCTGTAGGAAGTAACACACCCTTGATCTGATCCCCCCCAGAGACAGCATTACTCAAAGCGATGGCACAACCAGGGCATTGACTCTCTCACATGTTTAGAAGAATTTAAAAAAATTTGCTCTCAGGGAGGTCAGAGAGGCGGGGTGCATGTCTCCACCCCTGGGCTGTGCCCCTGTGGGTGGCAGGCAGGTCCGGTGGGTTCCAGTACCCTGTGTGGGCTCCCCGGACTTGGCTTCCTCACCAGTAGAATGAGGGGGTGGGATGAGATCGTTTAATAGTTCTTTTAGCTCTACCATTTTATGATTTTACATGTAGCTACTGACAGCCCGTGGGGCAGCTGTCCTGGTCTTTTTACTGTATTAGCTGAGTTGTACCTACAGAATCAGAGAGCTGGAAGGCCCTACTTTGGGAATTTGTTCCTGGTGTCTTCACAACTTCCACACTATAGTTCCTTAAGAGAAGATCTGGCCTTAAGAGAAGATCTGGGAGGTGGCTCACACCTGCAATCCTAGCACTCTTGGAGGCCGAGGCATGAGGACTGCTTAAGGTCAGGAGATTGAGGCCAGCCTGAGCAAAGTGAGATCCCATACCTCCTAATAATAGAAAAAATTAATTAGGCATGGTGGTGTACACGTGTAGTCCCAGCTACTCAGGGGGCTGAGGCAGGAGCATAGTTGGAGCCTAAGAGTTTAAGGTTGCTGTGAGTTAGGCTGAGGCCAGGCATTCTAAAAAAAAAAAAAAAAAAAAAGAAAGAAAGCAAGAAAGGCCCTTCTCCCGTGCCCTTTGGCCCACATGATTTAGGCGGGACAGACTTCCCAATTCCTGGGTTCTCAGGCTGGGTATGTGATTGTCTTATGAGTTCTAATTAGATATTTTCATTGTTTGTGGATTGACTCAGGTTGAGAGGCACAACCTGACCCATCATCAGGAAGATGCCTGGGAACTTTTATTAAAATAGCAGGAAAGGGAGAAAGGTTTCTCCCCACTTGGGATCCTTAAAGGGTCGGGGTAGAGACCTGGTGATTCAGCAGTCAACACTGCAGTGAAGGAGCTTGCTCAGGGATGGGTGTAAACAGAGGGATGTGGGGCTGGCAGATGGAGAGAGAGACGGAAAAACAGAAGGTCACATGGCTATTCCTAGTGGCCCTGGGAGTAAATGAAGCCTCTACCTCTTACCCATTAACTCTGGTGAGTAATGGTTATTTCCAAGCAAGAAGAGTTTTGCTGACTCTGAGCATTTGATTGTGTGGACAGCTGTGATGAGAGGCGGGATTAAAAGGGGGAAAGTTTACATCCATGGGTAGGCTTGGAACTCACAGAGAACAGGAGAGCGCTTCACTCTCTTTGAAGATCTCTGAGTAGTTTACAGACATGATTTGTTTTCAGCTGCAACTGAGTGAAATCGCCTTGGTTAGAAGTGTTTTCTCATTTTCTTATTCCTGTTAGGATACCAAGTCACAGTGGGATCCAGGGCCCATTAAAAACAATGTAGATCATCTGACACCCTCAAGCCCTGTTTGGTGGCCTCATCTTCTTTTCAGAGTGACTCACAGGTCTCATCCCTGAGCCATTTGCCAGGGAGACAGTGATTTATGAGATGGAGATGATAATGTGCCGGTTCCAGGGCTCATTAGCACTGAGTTTCTTAGAGTGGAGCTTTAATCACGCATGGGAGAAGTCCATTGTAAAGACATGCTCTTACGTCCTGTTCCTACCTTGTGAGTCTTCTGCAAAGTCTTGGCACTTGTTTACATGGGAATGGTAATCTTAGGGCAGAAGGTTTCAACTGAGGATGTGAAAGAAGCTTAAATGTGTCTTCCCATCCAACCACCCATCTATCCATCATCTTGACATTTATTTTAATATGTAATGTAAGCCAAAGGCAAAGAAATTAAAGCTTCCTTATCTATAAAATAAGCATAATAATATCTACCATATAGAATTATATTACAATTAAATGAATTATTGCCAGGCATGGTGGCTCATAGCAAGACCCCATCTCTAAAAAAATTTCAAAAATATTAGCTGAGCATGGTGGCCTGGGCCTGTAGTAGCAGCTACCTGGGAGGCTAAGGAAGGAGGATGGCTTGAGCCCAGGAGTTGGAGGCTGTAGTGAGCTATGATGCATCACTGTGTTCCAGCTTAGGCAACAGGGAAAGAGATTCTGTCTTGAAAAACAAGTGTTATATGTGCAGTGCCAAGATTGGTGCTTGGTTTATACTAAGTATAATATATGTGTTAGCTATTGTGATTAAAGTGTATCTTGCCGTCCCACCCATGAACTATCCAGTTCCCTTCCTATTACAGACTACAGAAATCACCTGCATGTGTAAATATGTGTACGCACACACACTCTCTCTCCACCTCTGGACAGACTGGACCTAAATGCTACAGAGAATTTCTAGTGCCTGCCAGGGTTGGAACAACAGGACCATTGAATGAGACTCTTAGCGGGTTAGCCAGCCACGTGGCTCAGAGCTTTTATGACCCAACGCTTTCTGTCACTGAGGGCTGCTCCCGTGAGTGTTCCCCATCTGGTGTCTCTAACGTGTGTAGAGGGAATGGTGCTCGTGGGAGGCCCCTTGGCATGTCCTAGAACTGTGAGGGCTAGGTGGGAGACACTTGCTTAGCAAGGACCCTTGACAGGGCACGGGGTTCAAGTTTTAAACTGGTCTGAGTTGGACTGAGCCAGATTGGATTGTTTCAGACTCCAAAGTGAGCAGGAAGTGGTGGGATGAGCTGGCCAGGTGGATTAAAGACAGCAGAACGTGTGTGAAGGCCGACTCGGGAGAAACGTAAAGCTGTTTCAGGACACCCAGGAGCCCAAGTGGCGATGGAGCTGCACTCGCTGGCGTTAAGTACAAGCTTAATGTCGCAGGGTCACCCTCAACCCTGATCTCACCTTATTGTCACTGCCACCTCCCCAGGCGGCTACGCTTCCTGGCTTACAGGGGGATCGACTGGGCTCTGGGAGGCTAAGTGACTTCTCCAAAGCTCCTTGGCTACTTGGAGGACAGTCAGGTCCTGAGCCCAGGGCTGCCTCCAGAGGTCACGCTCTTAACCTCGGCAGTAGACTCCTGGCTGCCTGTCACATGTTCTTTTCCTCCTTCTTCCTTAGTAATAAAACTTTGGTTTTATTTCAGGTGCCAATGTGCCAGTTGCACTAGCACACTTTGCAGCCTCCGGCAGCCAGGAGTGGCCAAAGAGAAACCTGGAGAGGCTGGAGGCGGGACTTGTGAGAAATCCCCTGGCCGAGCACCAATGAGAAACATGCAGAGGCTGGAGGCGGGACTTGTGAGGAGTGCCCTGCCCGAGCACCAATGAGAAACATGCAGAGGCTGGAGGCGGGACTTGTGAGGAGTGCCCTGACCAAGTGCTCACTTGTTCAGCATGTGCCTCTTGTGCACTTCATCCTTTTCCTTTTGCTTCTTCCCCCGAACACCCATTTGATGTCT
Organism: Loris lydekkerianus; assembly: GCA_963574355.1. Lineage (NCBI taxonomy): Eukaryota > Metazoa > Chordata > Mammalia > Primates > Lorisidae > Loris > Loris lydekkerianus. The sequence goes on from CAUYPK010029680.1 coordinate 13,040, forward strand.
AGAGCTCTAGCAGCCGTTTCAGACCTCAGGATAACTCTGACCATGGACAAAATCCACAAAAGACGGGGGAGAAGAAAGTTGGTGGGAGCCTGGATGTCTGGTTATTTTGCCCTCCACCGGCCACCTCATTTGCCTCTACAAAGACATTGCTATTCTCAGTCTCTGTTGCTAGTAGATAAAGGCACAAGGAACAATGGAGACATTTAGTGCCTGTAGGAAATATTTAATGAGGAGCTTCTATGGGAACAGCCCCAAAGAGGGAGCTGGTGAGGCCCCGAAGGAGCTCCCCTTCCTTCTCCAGAGACCCATACAGACACCCCAGCCCTGAGTATCCTCCCTCCCGCAAACTGTCAAAACCCTGGGCACCTTTACAATGACTGACAATGAGTCCCACCTTTCCTGGTGATGTCTTTTGTTTCATTGTTCAACTTTTCAACGGCTGACATTCCTTTATTTTTCTCTTAAAAAATTTTTTTTATAGGGCAGTGCCTGTGGCTCAGTGGGTAGGGCCCTGGCCCCATACACCGAGGGTGACAGGTTCAAACCCAGCCCCCACCAAACTGCAACAAAAAATAGCTGGGCATTGTGGTGAATGTCTGTAGTCCCCGTTACTCTGGAGCTGAGGCAAGAGAGTCACCTAAGCCCATGAGTTGGAGGTTGCTGTGAGCTGTGACACCACAGCACTCTACCAAGGGTTATAGTTGTGAGACTCTGTCTCTAAAAACAAAACAAAACAAAACGATTTTTTATGTAATAGTTTTGCAAATTTGGGGATACGTGTGATATTTTAATACCTGTATACAATGTATAATGTTTGAATCAGGGTAATTGGGGTAACCATCACCTCCAACCCTTATCTAGGGCTGAAACTCCTCAAGGACAGGGCATGTCTTGTCAATTCTGTGTTGTAATGTGCACGTATACTACATGGATTCTGAGCTAGAATCAGAAATTCTGTTGCCACAAAGATCTGGAGGTTTCCTGGAGGAAGTGGTGAACAGGATCTTGGGACTAATGGTAAGACCCCCAGGACACATGGAGACTCCCAAACTGGGAAGAGAGACAAAAACTCTGGCGGGAGCCCCTCAAATTGGGAAACTCACCCCAAGTGAAAGAAAAAAGTCATGGGTGGGAATTTTTGACTGTTCATAAGAAATATCTTTGAGTAACCCAAGACAGTGGCTCTGATATAATACCCTCCATTCCCTCTTGGTGGATATTAGAATCCAAGATTTTTGAGCAAGAGGTTGCTGTATTGATCAGAACTCCATAAGGTGTGAGTGTGAGATATTCACAAATTATATATGTTCACTTCATTGACAAACACTTATCCAAAATCATACAGCAAAAGGAGTTCTGGAAAATGTAGTTCCCAGCCTTGGGAGGGAGAATCTGGTGCCCAGTGGACCACAGGCCAGTTGGGGGATGCAGGTGCTGGGGGCTGCCTCTATGCTAACTTTTGGAGAAAGATTTCCCCTTGTGTTTTATTCTAAGAATTTTATAGTTTTGGGTCCTATGTTTAGGTCTTTGATCCTTTTTTAGCCTAGAACTTTTTACTTAACCAGGAGTAAGTGTGAAGTATAAGGACAAAGGCAAAATTGAGATGTTTTCAAACAAACTTATCAAGATCACCATGACATTGGATTTGGCAATAATTCCTTTGATGCAACACCAAAGCATGGGTAACAAAAGAAAAAAAAACAGATAAATTGAACTACATAAAAACGAAACACTTTTATGCATCAAAGGACACAATTAATAGAGTCAAAAGGCAACTAATGGAAAAGGAAAAGAGATTTGAAAATTGTATATGTGACAAGGGATTAATATCTAGAATGAGTAAAGAACTACTACAACTCAACAACAAAAATAGCCCGATTTAAAAATGGGCAAAGAACTTGAATAGACACTTGTACAAAGAAGGTATATAAATGGCTAACAGGCATAATGTTTTCACCATAACTAATCACTAGAAAAACCCAAATCAAACACAATGAGATATTGTCACACACCCATTACATTGGCTGCTATAACAATTAGGAAATAACTCTCTCCAAATGGGCACAATGTGAGGGTATATGGCACACTTGCTGGGTAAGAGGCACAACTACCAGAGGGACCTTATCTAACAAATGAAGACATTGTAACCTAATTGTATCTTCATGTTAATATGAAATTAAAAAAATTTTTAAAAAGGAAGATAACAAGTGCTGGTAAAGATGTCTTGAAATTTAAATGTTGTCCATTGCTGGTGGGAAAGTAAAATGGTGCATCCAGTTAGGAAAACAGGATAGAGGCTACTCAAATAATAAAAATAGAATTACCTTATGATTCAGCAATTCTACTTATGGAATTTCATAGAACCTGACACTTGATTGTAAGATTCACAAGCAGTGCCAACCAAATTCAGGTCCACAGCCTCACCATATCTTGAAAGAGCTGGTTGTAATATGGTGAACCCTCCTTAGATGTGTTAAATAGATTTAGTGTACCAGTGACATGCAGGGCATTGACTGTTGGATTGATTCTTGGAAGCAACACACCTCCACCCTGCTCAGTGGCCATCAGCACCTGCCTAGCCTGTGAGCCTCCATGGAGTGGGTAGCTGATTGCTACGAGATGCCTTCTCTCTGGCTATGTTACGTGGACCTGCCATGTGAGATGTTGATATCCGACTATGTGTGGTCCTTTTTATTATAATAACAATGTGAGTGACTTTATTCATACTGGCTTCTGGTGGTCATGATGAATTATATCCCTGAGCTGACTTCTTTGTGTTTTTGATGAAACAAAAATAAAAGATAAAAATCAAGGAAAAAACAAAATAAGGCAAAACAAAACAACAACAAAAACCGAAACCAAAACCCAGCAATAGACATAAGTGGTCTTGCTGTCAGGTGGATCTGCAATCAGAAAACTTGAGAAATTAGACTTGGAAATGGCTTGAAAGAATCTTTAATCTATTTCAGAAGAGTGAGTGCAGGTTTATCTCGGGTCAGTTTTAATTCTTTGACCAGCTAATTTTAAGTGGCTGCATCTTGAAAAAAGTGACAGTGACATTTCTGTTGAAATTTTAGATTAGTCACTGAATACAACTGCAACTTTTGGCTAATTAGAAGGAGTTCTGAAGGCAGAATAAAATAATAAAATTCAACAGTCTTATCCTGAGTTCTTCAGAAATCAGAGCCTGAGAAAAAGGCGTACCTTTTAAAGTTATTTGGGGATGTGATTCTAGAGAGCAGAACTACAGGGTAGAGAAATAACCAGGAAAGGTGAAAAAGCCAACACAGTATTATTACTGAGTTGGCTGTCATTGAGGACAGTTGGCTATTGATGCTGCTTGGACTTTTTGAGGTGCTTTATGTACTAGAGAACCATCTGCCCAGAACACTGAAGAGTGAAGCATTCATCCATTTGCTCCTGGATCCCACTGATCAGGGATTGGTCACTTGTATTTCCAGGTCAGAGATGCTGAGTACAGAGCAGACTGGAGTGGCTGCCCAGAGTTACACCGTCAGTGATGCCTCCGGGCAGGAAGTGAGAGGTGCCAGTGCAGACCCAGGGTGAAACACGCGATCTGACTGCCCTTGCACAGACATGGTTAAAGCCTAGGTGAGACCAGACTCTGCAGCAGGGACTAGAGGCACAGGTGGGGTAGAGAGGATTTTAAAGAGGGGCATAGGAGGTATCAAAAACATCTACCAAACTGGGGCGGCACCTGTGGCTCAGGGGTAGGGTGCCAGCTCTACATACCGAGGTTAGTGGGTTTGAACTCGGCCTCAGCCAAACTGCAACAATAACAACAACAACAAAAACATCTACCAAACAATAAATACATGTTGAATATGTTCTGGGTGTTGAGTCCAGAGATGGCAGACAGAACAGCAACATCACAAAGCCCTTATTCTTCCCCAAAGATCCATACTTTTTCTAATATAAACTATCTAGGTATATAAAAAATACTTTGTTTATAACAAAATTTAGACAGCAATGACCTCTGAGAGAATTATATATTGAAATTTAAATTCATATTGAGATATAAATGACAGATATATATATACACACAAATCCTAGGGGTCTGATGTAGTTGCAAACCAAATTTTTCAATGCTTATTTATTTTGCTCATTATCAGTCTTTCTCTGCCTAACACCTGTAGTCTTGGGAGAAGTTGTCCGGTAGCCCCCCCCAGGGTAGACTTTTTTCCCCTAGTCATTCTCTCTTGGCTTTTGCTATGAGGAGTTCGATATAAGAAGAGAATTCAGCAAATATTTAAGTAAATATTTATGGAATGACATAAATGAATACAGAGATAAAAATAGAACATTTTCTTATTCTACTCCTGGACTAGATGCACGACCAAACAAACCAGAATAGATTTTGCATAGATTAAATTTCACCTTCCCGACCTCCCCAAGCAAATGTTTCTCTGTTTTTTTCCAGACCACCATGTATATTCAGCTGCTGTAACCCTTGTCCTCTGTTTTAGTTATTCAAGCTTGCTGGAATGTGAGCTTCTCAAGGGCAGGGACCATTTCTTATTAATCCTTCTGTTGTCAGCACTGTGCAAAGTCTTTGGTGCCTAGAAATTTTTAATTAGTTAGAATCTAGACTAAAAATGATGGTATCTTCAATAATGCAATTAAAATGAAGAAAACCATTTGTAGAATAAAATGACTAAAAACTATGCCTTGGGAATACACTCTTAGCTGAGTGATGGTAAGTCATTTAATTTTTCTGTGTCTCAGTTTCTCTGAGCGAAAATTCAGAGGTCAGTCAGGGTAAGAAGATAGAGGATGTGCCTGCTGCCACTCCACTTTCTGTGCCCTGCTTAACAATTCTAATGGATCATGGCATTTTTTGTAACACTGACTCTCAGTCCACTCTAGTTAGCCTTTACTAATTCCTCAAGAAGATTTTTCAAAGCACAAATCAAATTATATCTTCCCCCTGCTTAAAATCCTTTACAGGACTTCTTTTTTTTTTTTAAATTAAATCATAGTTGTGTACATTAATGTAATCATGGGGCACCATACACTAGTTTCAGAGACCGTTTGACACATTTCTTTACAGGACTTCTGATTCCATTCTGATGCCAAGCTAGGGTCATCAAATATCTCCAGCTGGCTGGCATTCTTGCTTTCTTTGGGATTCTGCACTGTTCTCTCGTTTCTTTTCTCTCCTCATTTTCCCCTCTCTCACTCCCTACTCTCTTCTCTCTCATGTCTTCCTCCCACTAGTTCACCTCTCTAATATAAAATACACATATACTTTTATATTCTGAAAACAATGAAATAAAATAAAATATCTCCAGCAAAATGTCTTTAGATATTCTAGCTAAACTAAAACAACAAAGTGAAAATGCATGGTTGATCCTGCAGGAAAGAAAGGAAAATCACCAGGTGCCAAAAGCAGAAATGAAAACCAAAAAAATCAGAGAAAAAGTGTTTGAGCTCATGCTGTGGCCACCCTGTGAGCAGAAGGGTGAATGAGTGGTTGAGTTTATTATTACACCTGGTAATTAAGTTTTTAGTCAAATTAAAGGGTAGAAGATTCAGTCTTGGATCTAAATGAGGCAGTGAGTTGGAACTGAAAACTTTGTATGGGCCAAGATGTTTGAATAGCTTATTTATAGAGCTAAGGTGCTAGAGGAAAAAAACCCAGCTATCACCATGACAGGACAGAGAAGTGTATCTCTGTTTTGCCTTTGAGAGAAAGAATTGAATTACTTTTGAGAAATTAACCTCTCTATTCTGTGCTTTATCAAAAATTAGGATCCAAATATATTCTTTCCATGTTCTTCCTGAAACCCAAACTGCAGAATTAATGTACAAATTATTCCTAAGCTAATGTTACTCCTTGGATTCTTGGCAAAGAAAACACACAACTCTTGTGGAGGAACACTCCCATTGCTCTCATGCTACAGGAGACTTACAGATTAAGCACAATTGAAGATGAACTCACAATCCAAAATTACAAAACACATGATGAAACAAAACAGTAATATTCAACAAACAAAATAATATGAAATAATTTCATATTTATAAATGCCTGGCACATAATAAGTGATATATGTGGCATAGGTTTGTTTTTGTTTTGTGTTTTAGAGAGATAGGATCTTGCTCTGTCACTCAGGCTGCGTGAGCCACTATGCCATATATGAGGTTTGATTGGTAAATAGACAAATAAATACCAAGAACTTAGGTTAACAGAGAAATACCAAGAACTTAGGTTAACAGAGAAATTCATAATATACTATAAAGTAAGTATAATTAAAATGATTACAGATATAAAAGGAAGAATAATTTATATCAAAATGACACTATAAGAGAAACAGTCAGACTTGAAGAATCACATAGAACTTTTAGAAAAAAATAGTTTTTGAATAAAAAGCTCATTAAATAATGACATATTATTTGATGAAAAAATTGAGTTCATCACAGAGATATTAAGTTATGTAGTAGTAAGAAAAAATGATTAAGAGACATGGAGAATAGAATTAGGAAATATAATGGGAGTTTCAGGAAAAGACAATAGATAATGAAAAAGAGGCAACATGCCAGGGTGATGGTCCAATAATTTTTCAGTGTTGGTAAAAGACATGATTGAAGAATCATGTACAGTCATGAGAAGAATAACCATAATGAATATATGGTGTAATGAAATTTCAGAACAAAAGCAAAAATAAGTTTGAAACAGCCAAACAGCTGATACAAAATGCCATTCAATTCAGCAATTCTACTACTGGGTATTTAAACAAAGAAAAAAAAAAAAGTCATTTTATCAAAAAGACACCTGAACTCAAACGTTTAGTGCAGCACAATTCACAATTGCAAAGATGTATAATCAACCCAAATGTCCATCAATTCATGAGTGGATAAACAAAATGTGGTATATGTATACCATGGCCTACTACTTAGCTATAAAAAGAATAGATTAATACCTTTTGCTTTAATTTGGAAGGAATTGGAGGCTATTATCCTAAGTGAAGTGCCTCAAGAATGGAAAAAAAATCACATGTACTCTCTAATAAATTGGAATTAACAGAGGGAAATAAAAGTCATTGAAAACCAAGTGGGGGGGGGAAGGCAGAGGAGAGAAGGGAAAAAGCCATACCTAATGGGTACAATGAACACTATTTGGGAGATGGGCACATTTATAGTCCCTACTCTAGCCATATATCAAAAACATCTCTACCCTCTTAATATTTGGGAAATAATAAAAAAAAAGACAAATTACTTATAGATTTATAGGAGATTTCTCAACAGCAAGAATAGAGGCCGGGTGGCATCACAGCTCATGGCAACCTCAAACCCCTGGGCTTGGCACCACCCAGAACTCCATAAGAGCTGTGCCTTCAGGCCTCTGCATGCCCTGACCAGGAACTGTGGGTGCTGCACAACCCTGCGTCCCCCCTCCTATACCTTCCCTGCCTCCATACCCGCCCACTCATCTGGCTGGGGACTCTGTTAGCCGCATGCCCTCTGGAGCCCTCCCTGCCTCTGCGCAGAGCCCTTCTCCTGGCCAGAGACTGTGGAGCCTTGGGCGCTCTGTGCAAAGTTACTGGGTGCCAGGCACTCCCAGAACCATATGTACCACCTCCCACCCTGTTGCTGGATCTGGGTTTGTCACACGGGGGAGCTGCTTCCACAACCACAACTCCCTAGCTGGAGCAGACCCAGAGGAACTACACAGGGTCACTCCCTACAAAGATCCAGCAACAACAGAGTGATCCTGTTGGGGTCTGATCTTGGAGAGACACCTCCCTAACTATGAAGACGGCCAGAGGCAATGATGAAAAACAATCATGAGGCGAAATCAACAGAAAAACTCAGGCAATATAAATAATCAGAGTAGATCAAGTCCCCCAAGGATTAAAGGGGCAGACACAGCACAAGATCCCATGCACAAACAAATAGCTGAGATGGCAGAAATTGAATTCAGAATCTGGATAGCAAATAAGATTGAATTAGAACTCTAAGCAGTAACCCAAAAGATATCTCAAGAATTCAACTGATTCGAAGATCAAATGACCAAAGATTTTGACACATTGAGACAAGAAGTTGCAGCCCTCAAAGATCTGAGAAACACAGTAGAATCCCTCAGTAACAGAATGGAAGCAAGCAGAAGAAAGGATTTCCGACATTGAAGACAAAGTTTTTGAACGCTCCCAAACTCTCAAAGAAGAAGAGAAATGGAGAGCAAAAACAGACCACTCTCTCAGAGAGCTCTTGGATAATTCGAAGAAAACCAACATTCGTTTTATAGGGATCCCCGAAAGTGACGGAGTGGCTTCACAAGGCATAGAGTCTCTTCTCCATAAGATTATGAAGGAGAACTTTCTAGACATGCCAAGAGATTCCGAAATTCAGATAGCAGACAGTTTCAGAACTCCAGTAGGACTGAACTCGAATAAGACATCCCCCAGACACATCATAATCAATTTCACTAAAGTTAATATGAAGGAGAAAATTCTGAAAGCTGCCAGATGAAAGAAAACCATTACAAGGGGAAGAATATTAGACTAACTGCACATCTCTCTGCTGAAACCTTTCAAGCTAGAAGAGGATGATCATCGACTTTTAATCACCTAAAAACAAAATAACTTTCAACCCAGGATCCTATACCCAGCTAAACTGAGTTTCATTTATGACAGCGAAATTAAATACTTCAATGACCTTCACATGTTGAAGAAATTTGCCATAACTAAACCAGCTCTCCAGGATATTCTCAGACCTATCCTCCATAAAGACCAGCACAAAAGTAAACTCACCACGAAAATTTTGATCAAATTCCAACTTCCAAACTCACAAAGGATTAAAAATGTCCACCGGACTCTTGAAAGGTTTATCAATATTCTCAATTAATGTGAATGGTTTAAACTGTCCTCTAAAGAGGCACAGGTTGGCTGACTGGATACAAAAACTCAAGCCAGATATCTGCTGCATCCAAGAATCGCATCTTACATTAAAAGACAAATAATAGACTCAAGGTGAAGGGATGGTTATCTATATTCCAGGCAAATGGAAAGCAGAAAAAAGCAGGCGTTGCAATCCTGTTCATAGATGCAATAGGCTTTAAACCAACCAAAATAATTAAGGATACTGATGGGCACTTCATATTTGTTAAAGGTAATACTCAATATGATGAGATCTCAATTATTAATATTTATGCACCCAACCACAATGCACCTCAATCGATAAGAGAAACTCTTAACAGACATGAGCAACTCAATTTCCTCCACTTCCATAGTAGTTGGAGATTTTAACACCCCTTTAGCAGTGCTGGATAGATCCTCCAAAAAGGAGCTAAGCAAAGAAATTTTAGATTTAAACTCAACAATGCAACATCTGGACTTAACAGACATCTACAGAACATTTCATCCCAAGAAAACTGAATACACATTCTTCTCGTTAGCCCACGGAAAATACTCCAAAATCGACCACATTCTAGGCCACAAATTTAACCTCAGCAAATTTAAAAAAATAGAAATTATTCCTTGCATCCTCTCAGACCACCATGGAATAAAAGTTGAACAACAGGAACCTCCATACCCACACAAAAACATAGAAGCTAAACAACTTTATGCTAAAGGATAGATGGGTTATAGACGAGAAATCACCAAATTTTACTTTATGCTGAAGGATAGATGAGATTAATAAGGAAATCACCAAATTTTTAGAACCAAACAGCAATCAAGACACGAATTACCAGAACCTCTGGGATACTGCAAAAGCAGTCCTAAAAGGGAAATTCATAGCACTGCAAGTCTTCCTCAAGAAAACGGAAAGAGAGGAAGTTAATAACCTAATGGAACATCTCAAGCAACTGGAGAAAGAAGAACACTTCAACCCCAAACCCAGCAGAAGAAAAGAAATAACCAAAATTAGAGCAGAATTAAATGAAATTGAAAACAAAAGAATTATACAACAGAGCAATAAATACAAAAGTTAGTTTTTTGAAAAGATCAACAAAATAGATAAATCT
>CAUYPK010029681.1:0-24019 GCA_963574355.1 Loris lydekkerianus
GGATGGAGCTGGAACATATTCTTCTTAGTAAAGTATCTCAAGAATGGAAGAAAAAGTATCCAGTGTACTCAGCCCTACTATGAAACTAATTTATGGCTTTCACATGAAAGCTATAACCCAGTTACAACCTAAGAATAGGGGTAAGGGGGAAAGGGAAGGGAGGGAGGGGAGAAATGGGCAGAGGGAGGGGGTTTGGTGGGATTACACCTGTGGTACATTTTACAAGAGTATATGTGAAACTTAGTAAATGTGGAATGTAAATATCTTAGCACAATAACTAAGAAAATGCCAGGAACGCTATGTTAACCAGTGTGACAAAAATGTGTCAAACGGTCTATGAAACTAGTGTATGGTGCCCCGTGATCACATTAATGTACACAGCTATGACTTAATTAAAAAAAAAAAAGAATTTAATCTAAAAAAAAATATATATATATAAACATATAGATCAATGGAGCAGAAAACCCAGAAGGAAAACCACATGGCTATAACCAACTAATTTTCCACAAAGTATACACTGGGAAAGGATGACCTATACAACAAATGGTCCTGGCAAGACCAGATAGCCACATCCAGAATAATGAAACTGGATCCCTACCTCTCATCATATATAAATATGTGAGATGTGAAACCATAAAATTCTAGAAGTAAATGTAAGAAAAACTCTTCTAGAAATTGGCCTAGGCAATACATTTATGAATACAATGAATACAACCTCAACACATACATAGTAACAATCAGAACAAATAAATTGGACTTAGAGTAAAATAAGTTTCATATAGCAAAGAAAATAACAGAATACACAACTTAGAGAATGGAAAAAAATTCATAAACTATAAATATGACAATGGCTAACTATTCAAAGAACTCAAACAAATTAGCAAGGAAAAAACAACTCCATCAAAAGAGCAAAAGTCATAAACAAATCTTTCCCAAAAGAAGATAGACAACTAGCTAACAAAAAATGCATTAAGTCATTAAAAATCAGGGAAATGTAAGTTAATATCACAACTGCAAAAATGTGGAAGCTAGATACATGCCCAATAACAAATAAGTAAATAAAGAAAATTACCATGAAATAATGAATGTTCAGTTACAAAAATACTGCATTTTGCAGTTACTTGCATGGAATTGAAGATCATTATCCTAAGTGAAGTATCTCAGAAACGGAAAATAGTTATCAAATGTTCTCACATAAAAGTGGGAGTTAATGAGGAATATATATGGTCATAAAATGACATTATTGATATTGAAAACTAAGAAGAAAAAAGAATAGGAGGGACATAAAGGATAAGGATCTACCTATTGGTTACAATGTCCACTATTCTGGTGTTCAAGTGACAAGTACAGCAAAATCCCTGACTTCAACATTAACACAATTCATCCAGGTTTAAAAAAAAAAAAAAAGGACACTAGTACCCCCTTAATTTTTTGAAATAAATAAGTAAAAGTAGGTTTTATTATTATTTAGATATGGTGAGGTGTACAACTCAGGCTGTAACTTCCATTGAAAACAGTTACCTTTTCAATCTCAAGAGAAAAACATGGAGTATGCCACATCACATTTGTTTCACTCGTGCAAACATTAGCAAATAAGTGCTGCATGAAGACTGGTATACTTTATAGTTAGGCATCTATATTAGACCTATGTATTGATGTTATGTTAATATACTGGTCAAAGGTTTTTTTTTTCTTAGTGTCATCTGTCTTTGATACATGGGTAATGGTAGCTTCAGAGAATGAGTATAGTTTAAGTTTTGGTAAGTTTGATGACTGTCCAAGAAGCAACTTTTGGTTTCAAAGATTCTATTGTTTTCCTAGTCTCTATTTCAATTATTCTGCTTTAATTTTTCTTTCTTCTGTTAGCTATTCTTTTTCTAGAGCCTTATGATAAATATATATTTTTTAATTTGAGACTTTATCTCCATAATATGCTCCTAATTTCCCCAATGTTCCTTTTACTGTATTCATAGATTTTGGTGTCCTGTGTGTTTTGTTTTTATTAATTTCAAATTATTTTCTTTTTTTACTTGTAACAAGAAAGCCAGCAACCTATACCAGTAAAACAGGCTCCTAGGGCCAGCAACCTGTACCAGTAAAACAGGCTCCTGTGGCTCAGTGGGCAGGGCGCGAGCCCCATACACCAAAACAAAGGTGGTGGGTTCAATCCTAGCCCAAGCCAAACTGCAACAAAAAAAATAGCTGGGTGTTGTGGCAGGCACCTGAAGTCCCAGCTACTCAGGAGGCTGAGGCAAGAGAATTGCCTAAGCCCAGGAACCAGTTGCTGTGAGCTGTGTGACATTACAGCACTCTACTGAGGGTGATAAAGTAACTCTGTTGCTACAAAACAAACAAACAAACAAAAAAACAGGCTCCTATATCTACAGCTGTTGTGAGACTAGAGAATGTGGGAAAGCTGACAGGTAATCAAATGCTACTATGCTTACAGAAATTTAGTAGTTTCTTTTTTCTAATTAAGGAAAACTCTGGTTTCTAGAAGTTTAAATTCCAGGATTCCAAAAGAGTTGATTCATTTGTCACTGAACAGTTGTTTCAATAGATATTGATTTTTGGCTCTCCTTATCTCTTTCTTTGTGGTTTTACTTTTGACCTCTATCTTTAAAAATAACTTAACCTGGGCACTTTTAAACAGAGCTACATTTTTACCACATTGGCTAAAAAGTGAAAGCTTTCTTACTTGCTTAAATAGAATTACACAAATTTAATTTTCACTCCTCCACAATCACTTCAATAAAAAGAAACTCAAATTCTTTATAAAGTACCCTCTGCTATCCAAATTTATTTACTTACTAGTGAATTTGAATATGCTGAGGTCAGCTGAGACTAGAGATAGTCTTAGTCCTTGTAGTTTTTTAAAAGCCTTTCCAAAAGTTACACTACTGTAACCTTACAGAGTCACATATTTTATGGGGGACTGCTGGGAGAAAAGGGTGCTAACAGATCTCTGGGTGAATAAAATTATGATTTTGCCAACCAATAAGATTGTAGTGTCCCTCACTTTATGCTTATTTATACTGTAGAATAATTAAATACAGGTTAAGACAAGAAATATCAACTATATCCAAAAATTACCTTTGAATTTGACTGTTATGCATTTAAATCACATTAATTATAAAGAATACATAGAAAATTTTTTACTAATCATTACATTTTTACTTAACATTTTCCATTTTCTTCTATCTTTTTTTACTAATCATTACATCTTTACTTTACTGATATGGGTATTTGTAAAAAGTGGTGGTGAATGTCAAAATAGATTTGACTAAATAAAATCAAAGTCACATTAGTAAAATATTGCTACAAAATTCTTTGAAAAAGCAAAATAGCATTGCCTCATATCAATTTGTATCCTCATGAAAGATTTGAACTAAAAATAAAGCACTGTGTTTATTGGCATTGCATTCTTTTTTTTTTTTATTTATTTTCATTTATAGTTTGAAAGTGGTAGATATTTCTGCATCATCTTAGAATTGAACTGTGATAACTAGGTGTAAAAAACAGTTGCATATACAACCAAAAAATACTGTTTCTCTAAAGATGCAATGAAATGCCATCACTCTAGACCAAAGTTTTTTCTCTATCTTGGAATCCACTGTCATTAAACATATTACCGCTCCAGAAAAGTGTAACACAATTTAAGTGATCCCAACATTTAAACTTTTCTTGGGTGGCGCCTAAGGCTCAAAGGAATAGGGCACCAGCCCCATATGATGGAGGCGGCGGGTTCAAACCCAGTCCTCTCAAGTAGGACTGACATACAGGGCCAGACTATATATGTTCTGTACATGTTCAACTCTGCAGTTGTTGTAGGAAAGCAGCCCTAGCCAAGAGAGAGAGAATAAACCCTGTTCTAGTTGATAATGGGTATGCCAGAGACCCATTTAGAAGACAACTCCTTTCAAAGGTTTCCATTTGCTTTGTGTTGTTATTTTTTCCTCTTTGTAAACAGAAGAACTCTGAAAGGAAACCACTTTCCAAACAGAATCCAACTCCTTTTAATACTTTCTATTATTTTACAGAATATCTAACATACACAATGTGCCAAAACAACAAACTATGTACTGTCAATCACACTGCTTTTAGCTCAAGACTTACTGTCAAGACAAAAAAAAAAAAAAAAAAAACACGAGAAAGCATATGACCTATACAAGAGCATAAAAACACTAAGAGTTTACTTACAACAGAGTTCTATTAAAATTTAATTATTATTAACTTCATTTCCACTGAAAGGAATGGGTCTAGGATTTCATTTACTAACTAATATGAGTATTTATAAAAAGTGGTGGTAGATGTCATTTTGTTTTGCTCATTTTAGGAGAGTAATTACATAAATTTGTCAAACTTCATGTAAATTTATTTTCCTCCAATATATGGCCCCTTGGGTATCAAATTCAGCAGGGGAAACTTATTAAAAATATCACACTCCAGGGCGGCACCTGTGGCTCAAAGGAGTAGAGCACTGGGTCCATACGACGAAGGTGGCAGGTTCAAACCCAGCCCTGGCCAAAAACTGCAAAAAAAGAAAATAAAAGAAATTTCACATTCCAGATTTATCCTTATAAGAATAAGACTACTGGGATATTTTCCAGACTTATTCTTACAAGAATAAGACTACTGGAACATTTTCCGTTTTCTTCCAATGTTAGCCAACAAATGTTCCAGGGACATCTTCAGATGTTGGAATAACACAAAAATTAAGAAATACATTCAAACAGTTCCAAATTTCTTGGAAGATATAGATACTATTATTTCTCCTGCAGACGATATAGATACTATTTATTTTTTCTTTAAACATCTTCTATAACCTGAAACTAAAAAGGACTACTTAGGTCATATAAACATCAAGCCTATTGGCTTAATGACTTGCCTGCATATACTATTTTCTTTAAAAATCACATCTTCATAAACATATTCTGCCAATGTTGAGGGATTCAAGTCTTATAGTCAGAAATGCCAAGTAATGCAAATATTATCAAAAAAGTAATCTGAATCAGTAGACCATACTTGCTTCTGATCCCTGAATTTTAGTTGGCACTCAACAAAACTAATCATCTTTATCTTATCACATAATCACAGAGGTGTATATCTGTATATGTAGTATATATATATGTTAAATAATATACAAAGATGAAATGCTGTACTCTAGACCAAAGTTTTTTCTCTATCTTAGAATCCACTGTCATTAAACAAATTACCACTCCAGAAAAGTCCACAAAATAGTGTAACAATTTAAGTGATCCCAACATTTAAACTTTTCTTGGAATATCCAGAGTGTTTTCAAATAGGACTGACATACAGGGCCAGACTCTATAAATTCTATATGTGTTCAACCCTGCAGCTATTGTAGGAAAGCAGCCCTAGTCAAGACAGAGAAAATCAGAGAATATGTATGTGTGTATGCATGTGTGTGTGTGTGTGTGTGTATATATGTATATATATATATGTATATATATATATGTATATATATACACATTTCATATTAGGGGCTATAAAGTTTAAATTAGTATTTGTTTACAACTCAGAGAACTATTATCAAAGCATGTCTCAATTTAGTTAAGATAATAATGCAAAGAGCAGGGGTAAATAAATGAAAACATAAACTTACACAGTGGAAGGACAAGGCAATAAAGACATGCATTCCAATGAGTGGTGAAAAATCTGAATGATGAGCAACAGAACTATGAAAATGCATATATTAAAACAATTCAAAATTGCCAAGCCTTCTATATACCACATGGTGCAATAGTTGTAAGAAAATATAAACATGGTACAAAGAGTAAGTAAATTTTCACCATAAAACCAGTATTTACTACTGACAAAGAAAGTAATACAGGGATGATCATATTTCCCTTCTCTCAGTACAGGGGATCATACTTCCTCACATAATCAATGCTTGTAGAAAGGGTTTTTTGAATGGCATTTTGTTTCATTCACTTCCTTGGACTCAGCCTCCAGGAACACTCCTGGGGCTCTTTTTGAGGAAGTGTTCTGCTCCTTGTGAGGATCCAGGGCAGGGCAGGGCCGCGTCCCACACGTTGCTAAATCCCTATCAGCCACTTTGACAGACACCTGCTCTTTTAAGACTTCCACCTTCTTACTCAGCTCATTCCTTTCTCTCTGAAGAGCCCTGCACATCTTCTCTAACCGTTCCAGTTTTATCTGAAAGGCCCTGTGCTCTTTATCACGAACAGTTTTCTATAAGACAAAAAAGGCAGGATTTATGTAACCTCATTAATATAAATCAGGTTACTATGTCCACAATTAGGTAAGTTGAGTCATAATAAAAACTACTTTTTATAACCTCTTGAACCTCACTAGTAAGAAGTGCTATTTATATTTTTATAATTATTCTAGAGCAATGCAATAACAATTAAGTTCTGTTTCTCATATTTTTTTAATTAACCAAAATGGAGTTTTTCACTTTATGTATTAAGTTGACTTAGCTAAGTATTAAGGAAATTTAAGAACTTAATCACAAATGATACACAAAGTTTTCTTTTAGGATATTGTTAGAATTGTAACTCAAGTCCTTGTCATATAAAGCATAATTCCTCAAGAGCACAGACATCTGTTTTCTGAAAAATAATTCAAAGTTAAAGCTCTGTCAATGTTTTAAGAGACAGAGTCTCACTGTGTTACCTTCAGTAGAGTGCCGTCGTGTCACAGCTCACAGCAACCTCAAACTCTTGGGCATAAGTGATTCTCTTGCCTCAGTCTCCTAAGTACCTGGGACTACAGGCGCCCATCACAGTGCCCAGGTATAGCCCTGTTCATTTTAACTAGTATAATAAAATAAACCACAATAGCTATTTTCTTTCACCTTTTCAGCAAAGCTCTAAAAAGAAATTTAAAACACATAAAATCATATTCTGTAGGCAGCTACTATTTTTATCTGCTTGCAGTGTTTTCAAGCTAGTTATAAATAATTTGTTTTACTGTTATATCTAACTTATTGAAGTCTAGAGGATGTAGATTGTTAATTGTGGAATCTTACTGAACCAGCTCATTATAATGTACAATATCTATTATTAAATAAAAATTATTGCTATAAACATTATAATTTGCATAATAAATATAATTGAATAAAATATTAAGGAAAAAATGCCAGCAATAAAAGCTCACTTAAGTTTTCATTTTCACATTGGGGTTTTTTTCCCTTCTAGTATCTGTGAGAAGAGATTAATATACATGCTCCAACTTATTTTTCTTATGAAATCCTATAAACTATTCTAATCAAGTACTTAAAAGTGAAAAATTTAGTGACTGCAAATGGAATACATTTCAGTGGTACTTACACCCCATCTTGACAAAAGTACTTAGTTGCCTTTTAGAAAGGAGTAAGTTAAGGCAGAAAAATAACTAAACTAATACTTCAAGCTCTCTGCAGGGAAATCTGAATAAAAAGCAGCCTTTCTATATACCAGTGATTCTCTAAGTATGGTCCTTCAGCCAAGAACATCAGCATTACTTAAATACTTAAGAAATGCAAATTCCTGGGACACATCTTGAGCAATGATGCAAAAACAATTAGGAGGATTAGAGGAGCAGGATACTACACTTAAGACTAAGTTTGCCCTCATAACTCTGCTCTAGAAGAAAGCTAAAATTAGACACTGTGTACTATTTAAAAGTCTGAGTTAACTACCATATTGTGCTGTGTATAATGTGCACTTTTTGCCCAAATTTTTCATGGGGAAATATGGGTATGCATCACATGGTTAGTATGGCTTGTGACAGGAGCCCAGAAGATTTCCACCAGCCTGCCAGACCCACCAGGTTTTGGTCCAGGAGGACATGGGATACAGGGGAAGGAGGCTGGGGTACCCTTGGCTGACCCACATTAGGTGGAGGGGGTGCTTGCAGGGTGGATGAGGCAAACCACATTTGTGGGGGGTGAGTAGTGAACCTGAGCCTACAGAGACCCATCTGACTGCCTGAGGGCTGAGTGGCCTCAGAAACTCCTGGCCATCCAGCCCAGCATGTCCTTGGCATCTGGGCAATGGCCCCAACCCTAAAGGAAGGAAAAAGGCTCCTAGGAGAGATGTAAGGGGCAGCCTTTCCCAGGGCATACTTTTGTAAGAAGGCATGGCAATCTAAATGTTTATCACTACAAAGCATTCGCCCTCCCAGATGTGTCTCTCCCTACTGAGAGCCAGCCACTTTCTCAGAAATCAATTTGGGCTAAAAATGTTTTAGCGTTT
This sequence comes from Loris lydekkerianus, assembly GCA_963574355.1. NCBI lineage: Eukaryota > Metazoa > Chordata > Mammalia > Primates > Lorisidae > Loris > Loris lydekkerianus. The sequence continues at coordinate 8,223 of CAUYPK010029681.1, forward strand.
TACACAGCCAAATACAGTAGTTACAGGAAATTAAATATCTCATTCAAGACAATGTAACTCACTGTAGGAGAAAGAATATAAAAATCAAACCTACACTTACTCAGTAACCCTACTACTGCAGTTCCAGCCTGTCTTAATACTGAAATACATGAGAACCCATTATTCAGTCATATAAAACCATCTCACCTCTTCAGCCATTTGCAGAAGTACTTTATTATTATTTTCCCATTTGGTACGCCATATTATCATTTCTTTTTCTAATTTTTTAATTTTCTTTGTCATCTGTGAATCAACATAATCACAAATTTAAATTCTAAGTTCCATTCCCTGACACACATCAAAAATCCTATCATACTGTTCTTTCCTTCCCCCATAACTGCACTTCCCTTAAACAGCTGAAAGCTGTGCTATTTTTGTAAGAGTAACTGTGCCTATCTTTTGTTAGCAAAGCATATCTTAGAAGCTTCTGGGGTAAAAGCAACAGTAACCAACAGAGAACTTTTTTATTAAGAGAACAGAACTGGCAGAATAGGCTGAACTTTATGGTTAATACTGATGTGCTAATTCATGATATCCTTGTTAGGATAGACTCTCAGTCCCAAAGGAGATCAAGAATCTGAAACCACATCAGTATACAAACTATAGGTAACATAATTTAGGTAAGTGGACATATATTTTAAAATTATTGAAACTTTAGTGTTATTTAACCTCTCAATTCAAAAGTCTGGGGGTTTTTTTGTTGTTTGTTTTGAGACAATCTCACTACATCACCTTTCGTTGAGTGCCATGGTGTCACAGCTCACAGCAACCTCAAACTCTTGGGCTTAAGTGATTCTCTTGCCTCAGCCTCCCAAATAGCTGGGACTACGGGCACCCGCCACAATGCCCAGCTATTTTTTGTTGCAGTTGTAATTGTTGTTTAGCTGGTCCAGGCCAGGTTTGAACCTGCCAGCCTCAGAATATGTGGCTAGCGCTGTAACCACTGTACTATGGGCACTGAGCCATCAAAACGCTGTTTTAAACAGGTCCAGAAATAAGAGGAGGAAGAACCTAACTGACAAAAAACAAATTTTTAGAAATTCAATATGATTTAGCTACATCTTTCAATCAGTTCTTTTTCAATCAATTTTGCATCTTTCAATCAGTCAGATAATGTTAGGGAAAATAGGAAAAAAACCTGCATTTTCAGCAATTAAACACAAAACTGTATTGGGAAGAACTCTCTTAAATGTTGGTCTAGAACGATCTCTGAGAGATCTAAAAGGAAGGAATATGTTCAAGTATAGGATCCTCTAAAGTAAAGAGAATCGGTAAGTCTCTCTCACACCTCTCTTCTGTTTCAATTGTGGACCTGTGCTATAGTCCAGCTAATGACAATCTAATAGGTCCCCTTCCACTGAAGCCTCAGATGAAAGGAATGGCAGGCAGGATTAACTCACTGCTTACTGAAATCTCTATATTACTAGACCTAAAAATAGCTGTAGGTAGTAATTTGAGCAATTACTATAGCCAATCATTGTTCGAAATACAACAGATGTTTTTGTTGATCTCATTTTTTCATAAGAAAGAATAAAGCAGAGACAGAATGGTTGTTACCCTTAGCCATATATTAAATGATGCAAGGGTTATTAATTCAGAAAATATGACTGAACAACTACGTAAGATCTTATAATAATCATGACTAATGTCTATTGAATGCTTTCAAATTTCCCTGCTACTACTATACTATTCTTAATCAGCCATTTTTTTTTTTAAGACATAGTCTCACTGTATCTCTTTTAGTAGAGTGCCATGGCATCATACAGATCCAGCCTTTGTTTTCTAAAATTCCAAATTTGAAAGGGAAATGCCAAGCTAAACAACTTGCTCCAAGGACATCACACAGTGTAAGTAACAATGTTCATTGCACAGTCTGTGCTCCAAACCACAGTGCTATCTACTTATTTTGCAGAAAAGGCAGAAAATTCTGCTCTTTAACATTGTATTTTTAGCAGGTATTATGAACTCAAATGACCCAGAACACTTTTTTATACCTAATTTTAATAATGGTTTTTAAATTTTGTATTATCTAAGGATGCATCCTGAGATATAGTATGTATATCTGTTTTGTATGTAAAGTATGTAAAGTCAGTTTAGTATCTAAAGTCAGAATTTGAAAAAGTGAAAATATTTTCAGGCATTAGTTAGGTCCTCAGAAGTGCATCTGTTCTAACCAGAATACGTTATTACTTTCTTGAAGCTATAAATTATGTTTACAATATAATTTATAAAAAGCTTTGTGAAAAAAGGCCAAGGTGTGGTTACATGAAGTGAATTTAAAAGAAAAAAAAGCTACTACTAAACTGATCTTAGTAGAGGAGTTTCCTTCGATTATGATACAAGTTTCAGAGAACTAGGTTCATTGGCAACCCAGGATAATTTCAGGGCAAAATTACTAAGTAAGCTTGTGGAAGGAAAGACAAAATAAAGTTACTATTAGATTAACATGTACTCACCTAAACAGCAATTATATTTAAAATAACCTCTTACATATATTCCTTTTCATACAAAATTCTACTAAAATATGTAAATACCTTTTCCATTTTCTGCTTGAAACTTGTAAAGAGTTCATTGCTTTTTGCCATTGTAGTCTGGAACTCTTCAAACTTATCCATAAAAAGGGAAAGCTACAGAAAAAAATTATCAAATATTCTGAGTTTAAGCAATTGAAAATTCCAAAGGAAAAAAAAAAAAAAAAAAAAACCCAGACATTTAATTTGGGAGTCTCTAGCTGTCTAGAGACATCATTTATCTAAAAGGGAAGGAAGGGTTTCAGAAAAAGAGAGAAGGAACACAGCTCAAAAGAGTGTGACCCAAGAGACCATCCAGCTCTCTTTTATTCAGATACTTGTTCTTCCCCTCCCCACTGCAACCGAGAGAGCAATATGAGCTAAAGATTTGGTGAATGGCTACCTGTCCTCCGTGGCATCTGCCACTCTTGAGGTTTTCACTGAAGAGCAGAGCCCTGCAGTGACCTTGTGTGCCTGATATGGGAGACCACAATCCTATGGCATTTCCCAGAGTCACATCCCAGAGTCAGACATGCATGCAGGATCCCATGACTCCAGGACTTGATCAGATTGCCAGGGGACACAGGAAGCAGATTTTATAAACTGTCTCAAAAGGTAAGGGAGGCCACATGGAAAGAACTGGCAGGAGAATACAATGGGTATCTGAAATGTGGCAATCTGAGAAACAAGCATTTTCCCATGAGAAAGTAGTTCTTTTAGAGGGAGATTCCTCTGGAGATTCCTCTGGCAGGGAAGATCTCAGTCTGCCCCATAACACTTGAGTACAGCACGTTCAGGTGTCTTGCAAGTATACACCAAAGGTCAAGGGTAACATGTGAGAGGCGAAGCTCACTCCTTGTGGCCCATTTTGTGAGCTTATTTGTGGCCCCTTTCTCATAAGCAGCCTTCCAGTTGGATGAGCTTGCTTTGACCTCCTCCTGGCAGCTTTCTGTAACAGCTGAGAAAATGACCTTGGGACCTTCTCAGGGCTCAAAGGAGGGCTATCAGACTAGGGTAGGTTCCTGTGGGGAAGATCCTAGCCCCACAGCATCATAGCAACCAGACACCTGAAATAAGAGGTAATGCAAGAACAGATTTCAAATTGGAGAGCCTGCCCTCACCTTCTCCTGGTGGCTTTACCTAGAGGCTGGGAAAATAATTTCTGAGCCCTATTAAGACTTTGCAGACCCTTCCAGGCATGCGTAATGCAACCAGGCCCAGCATTATTCTTCCATCCACCTCTGCTGTTTTGGAGAATACACACAATGCAAAAAGGCCCTTCCCAAACCCTTGGGAATTCCAGTGCTTCCCCCTGAGAGACTACAGCTTATCACAGGCACAAAAGAACATCTTTAACAGTTGGCTCCTTTATGCAAGCATCAACCACTGACAGGGAGAACAAATCATCACATATAACAACTTAATCGAGTTCTTACTCGCAGGTACCATTTTGGAGATTAACCTGGGGAACTCAGTATAATTCATACTGCTGGAAGGAGCTGAACACAGCAGGATAGAGGCAACCTGAAGGGACACTGGTTTTTAGCACAGCAACAAAATTTACAGATAGCTGTTATTTTTGAGAACTCCCCCTCCTCCACTGCATACCTCTTAACTAATTGCTGAACTTCTCAAGAGTCTGTGTAGAAACACTGCATTAGAGAGAAGATGCAGAAGAGATCTGTTATCTACCAATACTAGGCTTCTGCAACTAAAACCATCCTGATTGCGCTGATTCCCTCAGAACCAAACCTAGTAGTACCCTTTGCATAACCTCCACTGGGAACAAATGCTCCCCTGTGACTAGGGACTTAGCATGCCTTCTCCTTGGTGTGGGAGCCAAACAGAGGAAGAGTCCTAGATACCACAGCCACCACTTGGGAACCCTGGGGGAAGTCCTCAGTGGGTCTCAGGTATGGGAGAACCTTGGAATGTGGCAATCTGAGCTCTAGTTCACCTATATTAACCCTGGACTGCTGAGACAAGCCTCTGCCTATGCCAGTGGCCATTAGTAGTCCCTATGCTCATGGAACAGCACTACACATGGGAAGCTCAGCCCCTAAATTCCCCAGACCCAGCCATGAAGCTCTTGCTGTGCCAAGTTCAAGACTCTGCTCTTGTAGCTCCTGGTCTGCCTTGACTGCAACTTCTAGGTCTGTGAGATCCCACCACTGAGTCCTTACCATTACTGCTGAGCTGGCACAATCTCCCTAAGATCCAGACTTCACTCAAGATCCCCCAGCCCTCAGTAGCTGGTACTTCTGGACTTAACTCAAGAGAGAGTCCTCAGAAAAGGAGAAAAGAACAGCAGCCAGAACAGAAGAAACCAGCAAAAGAATCCCAGCACCATGAGAACACAAACTAGTCCTGACAGCTTCGAAAGAACATAATAGAGCTAAAATAGTGGACTCCATTCTAAAGGAAATTGCCAAAATAACAGAAATGATATTAACAATATGAAAGGAATATTAATGCTATCAATTAACATACACAGACTAACTCTTGCTCTCAAAATGAATAAAAAAACAATCCAGGTTCGGTGCCTGTGGCTCAACTGGCTAAGGCTCCAGCCTTGAATCCAACCTGGACCCACCAAATAACAATGGCTGCAACCAAAAAAAAAAAAAAAAAAAAAGATAATAGCTAGGCATTGTGGCAGGCACCTGCAGTCCCAGCTACTTGGGAGCCTGAAGCAGGAGAATCGCTTGACCCCAGGAGTTGGAGGTGGCTATGAGCTATGATGCCACAACACTCTACCCAGGATGACCGCTTGAGGTAAGGTAAAGTAAAGAAGTAAAGTAAAGGAAAGGTAAAGTAAAAGTAAAGTAAAGTAAAGTAAAAGTAAAGTAAGTAAAAATAAAAGTAAAAGTAAAAGAGTAAAGAGTAAAGTGTAAAGAGTAAAGTAAAGAGTAAAGTGTAAAGAGTAAAGTAAAAAGTAAAGTGTAAAGAGTAAAGTAAAGTGTAAAGTGTAAAGAGTAAAGTGTAAAGTAAAGTAAAGAGTAAAGTGTAAAGAGTAAAGTAAAGTGTAAAGAGTAAAGTAAAGTAAAAAGTAAAGTGTAAAGAGTAAAGTGAAGTAGAGTAAAAGTAAAGTAAAGTAAAAAGTAAAGTGTAAAGAGTAAAGTGTAAAGTAAAGTAAAAGTAAAAGTAAACTAAAGTAAAAGTAAAGTAAAGAGTAAAGTGTAAAGAGTAAAGTAAACTAAAAAGTAAAGTGTAAAGAGTAAAGTGTAAAGTAAAGTAAAAAGTAAAGTGTAAAGAGTAAAGTGTAAAGAGTAAAGTAAAAAGTAAAGTGTAAAGAGTAAAGTGAAGTAAAGTGTAAAGTAAAGTAAAAAGTAAAGTAAAGTAAGAGTAAAAGTAAAGTTAAAGTAAAGTAAAGTAAAAGTAAAGTAAAGAGTAAAGTGTAAAGTAAAGTGTAAAGTAAAGAGTAAAGTAAAAAGTAAAGTGTAAAGAGTAAAGTGTAAAGTGTAAGGTAAAGTAAAGTAAAAAGTAAAGTAAAGTGTAAAGTAAAGTAAAAAGTAAAGTGTAAAGTAAAAAGTAGTAAAGTGTAAAATAAAGAGTAAAGTAAAGTAAAGTAAACATGGAACAGACCTGGTAATGAAACACAGGCTCTGTGAGTAAAGGCCTGAGGCAGTATGGGCCTCGGTAGAAGGCACAGACTAGAAAATACGCACACAGAGCTGGGCAATTATCAGGGTGGGGCTGACACAGATGCTTCACTGGGCCTAAAACACACCCAGCCCTCAGGGGATCATCAGCCTGTAGACAAAGGAAGACAGGAGGCTAGAGCTAACTGTGCTGCGAATACAAACTTATAGAAGTAAAGACAGGGCCTTAGGCACAAGTTCTGGGAACTCAAATCAGCTCCTCTTCTACAGAAGAATTTAGCAGGGATAGAAACAAACTCCCACAAAGCTGCTCTCTATTCTGCCTGTAACATCAATCAGAGGCAGGGCTGGAACTGAGTGAAAACCCCCCAGCATCCATCAAGTGCCCGAGGTTGTTAGGCCTCACCAGTCCTTACTAGAGAGAGGCAGAGAGCAGTGGCCTGGATGAGCAGATACAGATTTCCTTGTGATTCAGGCAGGTGCAAAGGTCTGGAGTGTTTACTCACTGTAGACAACTGGGTCACAGTCCTACATGGCTATCAGTGACTGTGTGTGACAGAGGTGCAAGGTAGGGAAGAAGGCATCAATCAAACCAGACTAATCTAATAGCTGAATGGGCCCTCCTGACTTCACGGAGCACTAGAGCAAGTCATATCTGAGTTGCCACTAGATGCCTACTATACCATTGAGACCTTTGAAATTCTCCCACCTGAGAAAGGTGCTGACTGAGACAATTGATTTAGACCTTTTCAACTGAGCCAATCACCTAAGGACTGTTCAAGGGGTGGCCTGGGTGTGTGGCTGTAGGAAGGTTGGATTTTCCTCTTCCAATTGTTGCCTGTGGGGAGTAGGGTGACTTAATTGCTGGTATTTCTCCACAGCTGAGACTTCAACCCAGAGTAACTATTTCACTAGAGTCGAACAGAGACCAGCTGAAATCAAGACAGAACCACTTAGCCCCACCACACCAAATAGGTCCCCAGTTTCTCAGGATATAACAGTGTACGGGACCTCAACAAAGTTCCAGGGGAAAAGTCAAATGGTGTAAAGTAATCAGGGGGCAGAATCAGCGAGAAAACTCTGGTAACATAAATAACCAGAATAGATGAACCCCCCCCCCCCCCCCAAGGAAAGATATGGCAGATATAACTGAGGATCCCATCCGGAACAGCTGGCCAAGATATCAGAAATCAAATTCAGAATTTGAATTGCAAACAAGATTAATAGCATGAAGGAAACTTTGAAATTAAAACTTCGAAGAGCAATTCTTAACTCAGAATTAGAAGTTTGAGTAGAAATTCAAAAGCTGTCTCAAGAATTTAATGAACTTAAAGATGAAAACTACCAAAGATTTTGATGCACTGAAGCAAGAATTTGCAGCCCTCAAATATCTGAAAAATACTGTACAATCCCTCAGTAACACAGTGGAACAAGGCAGAATAAATGATTTTTGACATTGAAGACAAAGCGTTTGAATGCTTTCAAACTCTCAAAGAGAAAGAGAAATGGAGGAGAAAAATGAATCATTCTCTCAGAGAGCTATGGGATAATTTGAAGAAGGCTAATATCCGACTCATTGGAATCCCTGAAACCAATGCAGGGGCCTTGGAAGGCACAGAGGCACTTCTCCATGAAATTATGAAAGAAAATTTCCTAGACATGCCAAGAGATTCTGAAATTAAGATAGCAGAGAGTTTCAGAACCCCAGCATGACTCAATCCAAACAAGATATCCCCCAGGCATATCATAATTAACTTCACTAGTGTTAATATGAAGGAGAAAATTCTGAAAGCAGCCAGACGAAAGAAATCCATTACCAACAAAGGGAAGAATATTAGAATGACTGCAGATCTCTCTGCTGAAACATTTCAAGCCAGAAAAGGGTGGTCATCAACTTTTAATCTCCTAAAAGAAAATAACTTTCAACCCCAGATCCTGTATCAAGCTAAACTAAGTTTCATTTATGATTAAGAAATTAAAAACTTTAATGACATTCATATGTTGAAGAAATTTGCCATAACCAAACCAGCTCTTCAGGATATTCTCAGACCTATTCTCCATAATGACCAGCACAATCCTCTACCACAAAAGTAAACTCACTCATAAACTTTTGATCAAACTCCAAGTTCCACATTGGTGAAAGCATCAAAAATGTCCACTGGATTTCAAAAAAGTAGATACCCCAAATTTTACCAGACACATCAGTATTCTCCATTAATGTGAATGGCTTAAACTGTCCTCTAAAGACACACAGGTGAGCTGACTGGATACAAAAACTCAGGTCAGATATTTCCTGCATACATAAAAAGTTAAATATTACCTTAACAAATAAATATAGACACAGGCTGAAAGGACGTTCATCCATATTTCAGGCAAATGGTAATCAGAAAAAAGCAGGTGTTGCAATTATATTTGCAGACACAATAGGCTTTAAACCAACAAAAGTAAAGAAGGATAAGAAAGGTAACTTCATATTGGTTAAGGGTAATAATAAATATGATGAGATTTCAATTATGAATATTTATGCACCCAACCAGAATGCACCTCAATTTATAAGAGAAACTCTAACAGACATGAGCAACTTGATTCCTTCCAGCTCCATCATAATTGGAGATTTGAACACTCCTTTGGCAGTGGATTGATCCTCCAATAAAAAGCTGAGCAAAGAAATTTGAGATTTAAACCTAACCATCCAACATTTGGATTTAGCAGACATCTACAGAACATTTCATCCCAACAAAACTGAATACACACACTTCTCATCAGCCCATGGAACATACTCCAAAATCGATCACATCTTAAGTCATAAGGCTTAAACCACAGTAAATTTAAAGGAATAGAAATTATTCCTTGCTTCCTGACAGGATACCATGCAATAAAAGTTAAGCTCAATAACAACAGAAATCTGCATACTCATACAAAAACATGGAAGTTAAATAACCTTATGCTGAAGGATAGCTGGGTCACAGAAGAGAATAAGAAAAAAATCCCCAAATTTTGAAACAAAATGACAATAAAGACACAAATTATCAGAACCTCTGGAATAACAGAAAGGCAGTCCTAACAGGCAAATTTATAGCACTGCAAGCCTTCCTCAAGGGAATGGAAAGAGAGGAAGTTAACAACTTAATGGGATATCTAAAGCAATTAGAAAAGGAAGAACATTCAAACCCCAAATCCAGTAGAAGAAAAGAAATAACCAAAATTAGAGCAGAATTAAATGAAATCAAAAACAAAAGAATTATACAACACATCAATAAATCCAAAAGTTGGTTTTTTGAAAAGGTCAATAAAATAAATAAACCTTTGGCTAACCTAATCAGGAAAAAAAAACAGTAAAGTCTCTAATATCATCAATCAGAAACAACAAAGATGAAATAACAAGACTACTCAGAAATTCAAAAAAATGCTTAATGACTATTACAAAAAACTTTATTCTCAGAACTATGATAATCTGAAGAAAATTGACCAATACTTGGAAGCACATTACCTTCCAAGATTTAACTAGAATCAAGAGGAAATGTTGAACAGGCCAATAGCAAGTTCTGAAATAGCATCAACAACACGAGATCAACCTAAAAAGAAAACCCTGGGACTAGATGGCTTCATGTCAGAATACTATCAAACTTTAAAGGGGAACAAGTACCTATATTACTCAACTTGTTCCAAAATGTAGAAAAAGAAGGAAGACTACTCAACATGTTCTATGAAGCAAGCATCACCCGAATTTGCCAAAGAGGAAAAGACACAAGAAAAGAAAATTATAGACCAATATCACTAATGAATATAGATGCAAAAATATTCAACAAGATCCTAACAAACAAAATCAAGCAAAATATCAAACTAATTAAAAACCATGACCAAATAGGTTTTATCCCAGTGTCTCAAAGCTTGTTTAATATACAGATATCTATAAGTACAATACAACACATAAACAAATTAAAAAACACTAACCATATGATTCTCTCCATTGATGCAGATAAAGCTTTTGATAATATCCAACATCCCTTCATGATCAGAACACTTAAGGAAATTGGTATAGAAGGGACATTTCTTAAACTGATAGAAGCCATCTACAGCAAACCCAAAGCCAATATTACATTGAATGGAGTTAAACCGAAATCATTTCCACTCAGACCAGGAACCAGACAAGGCTGCCCCTTGTCTGCACTGCTCTTTAACATTGTAATGGAATTTTAACCATTGCGACTAGGGAAGAAAAGGCCATCAAGGGTATCTTTATAGGGTCAGAAAATATCAAACATGCGCTTTTCACAGATGATATGATTGTATGTCTGGAAAATACCAGGAATTCTACCACAAAACTCTTAGAAGTGATCAAGGAATACAGCAGCGTCTCAGGTTACAAAATTAACATTCAAAAATCGGTAGCCTTTATGTATACCAACAATAGTCAAGGTGAAAAAAAAGTTAAGGATTCTATTCCATTCACAGTAGTACCAAAGAAGATGAAATATTTGGGAGTTTATCTAACAAAAGACGTAAAACATCTCTGTAAAGAGAAGTATGAAACTCTAAAAAAAGTAATAGCTGAAAACATTAACAAATGGAAAAACATACCATGCTCATGGCTGGGAAGAATCAACATTGTTAAAATCTCCATACTACTCACAGCAATATACAATTTTAAAGAAATCCCTATTAAAGCTCTACTGTCATACTTTCAAGATCTTGAAAAAATAATACTTCATTTTATATGGAATCAGAAAAAACCTCGAACAGCCAAGACATTACTCAGAAATAAAAACAAAGCAGAAGGAATCACGCTACCAGAACTGAGACTATACTATAAATTGATAGTGAACAAAACAGCATGGTACTGGCACAAAAACAGAGAATTAGAATTCTGGAACAGCATAGAAAACGAGGAAATAAATCCAGGTACTTACCTGTTATCTGATCTTTGACAAGCCAATTAAAAACATTCAGTGGGGAAAAGATTTGCTATTTAACAAATGGTGCTTGATGAACTGGCTGGTGACCTGTTGAGACTGAAACTCAAACCTTTCACCATTAACTAAGACTATCACTGGATTAAAGATTTAAACTTAAGACATGAAACTTTAAAAATACTACAAAATAGTGCAGGGAAAACCCTTGAAGATATCAGGCTGGGCGAGTATTTTTTGAGGAGGATCCCCCAGGCAATTAAAGCAGCTTCAAAAATACACTACTGGGATCTGATCAAACTAATAAGATTTTACACAGCCAAGAACACAGTAAGTAAAGCAAGCAAACAGCCCTCAGAATAGGAGAAGATATTTGCAGGTTATGTCTCTGACAAATGTTTAATAACCAGAATCCACAGAGAACTCAAATGTATAAGCAAGAAAAGAACAAGTGATCCCATCACAGGCTGGACAAGGGACTTGAAGAGAAACTTCTCTGAAGTAGACAGGTGCACGGCCTACAGACATATGAAAAAAATGCTCATCATCTTTAATCATCAGAGAAATGCAAATCAAAAGTACCTTGAGATACCATCTAACTCCAGTAAGATTTGTGCATTTCACAAAATCCCTAGACCAGAGATGTTGGCGTGAATGTGGAGAAAAGGGAACACTTCTACACTGCTGTTGGGAATGCAAATTAATACATTCCTTTTTGGAAGATGTGTGGATAACACATAGAGATCTAAAAATAGACCTGCCATTCAATCCTATAATTCCTCTACTAGGCAGATACCCAGAAGACCAAAAATCATATTATAACAAAGATATTTGTACCATAATGTTTATTACAGCCCAATTCATAATTGCTAAGTCATGGAAAAAGCCCAAGTGCCCTTCGATCCATGAGTGGATTAATAAACTGTGATATATGTACACCATGGAATATTATGCAACCTTAAAGAAAGATGGAGACTTTACCTCTTTCATGTTTACATGGATGAAGCTGGAACATATTCTTCTTAGTAAAGTACCTCAAGAATGGAACAAAAAGTATCCAATGTACTCAGCCCTGGTATAAAACTGATTTATATCTTTCGTATGAAAGCTATAATCTAAGAATATGGGGAAGGGGAAGAGGGAAGCAAGAGAGAGGGGTTGATGGACGGAGGGAGGGTGATTGCTGGGATAACACCTGTGGTGCATCTTACAAGGATACATGTGAAACTCATTAAATGGAGAATATAATTACCTTAACACAATGACTCTGAAAATGCCAGGAAGGCTTTGTCAACCAGTGTGATGAATACGCATGAAACTGGATAAAACCAGTATATGGTGCCCCAGGATCACATTAATGTACAAGGTTATGATTTAATAATAATAATAATAAAATTACAGAAAAATAAATAAGAAGAATTCAACAAATTCAAAGACCAAATGACCAAAGATTTTGACCCACTGAGACAAAAAGTTGCAGCCCTCAAAGATCAGAGTAACACCGTAGAATCCCTCAGTAACAGAATGGAGGAAGCAAAAGAAAGAATTTCTGACATTAAAAACAAATCTTATGAATGCTCTCAAACTCTCAACGTGGACAAGAAATACAGGGCAAAAACAGATAACTCTCTCAAAGAGCTCTGGGATAATTCGAAGAAAACTAATATTCGTCTTATAGGGATCCCCAAAAGCCATGTAGTGGCTTCAAAAGGCACAATGTTTCTTCTCCATGAGATTATGAAAGAGAACTTTCCAAACATGCCGAGATTCTGAAATTCAGATACCATATATTTACAGAACTCTAGCATGACTCAACCCGAATAAGACATTCCCCATACACATCATAATCAATTTCACAAAAGTTACTATGAAGTTACTGTGAAGGAGAAAATTCTAAAAGCAGCCAGATGAAAGAAAACCCTTACCTACAAGGGGAGAATGTTAGAATAACTGCAGATCTCTCTGCTGAAACAATTCAAGCTAGAAGAGGATGGTCATCAACTTTTAATCTCCTAAAACAAAATAACTTTCAACCCAGGATCCTATCCCAACTAAACTGAGTTTCATTTATAACGGAGAAATTAAATATTTTAATGATGTTCACATGTTGAAGTAATTTGCCACAACTAAACCAGCACTCCAGGATGTTCTCAGACTTATCCTCCATAAAAACCAGCATAACCCTCTACCACAAAAGTAAACCCACCAAGAAACTTTTGATCAAATTCCAACTTCAACAGGTGCAAAAGGATTGAAAATGTCCATCAGATTCTCAAAAGGCTTATCAATATTCTCAATGTAAATGGTTTAAATTGTCCTCTAAAGAGATACAGGTAGTCGGACTAGATACAAAAACTCAAGCCAGAAATCCACTGCATACAAGAATCTCATCTACATTAAAAGATCAATATAGACTCAAGGTGAAGGGATGGTCATCTATACTCCAGGCAAATGGAAAGCACAAAAAAGCAGGCATTGCAATCCTATTCCAGATGCAATAGGCTTTATCCAACCAAAATAAAGGATAGGATGGACACTTCATGTTTGTTAAAGGTAATTCTCAATATAAAATTTCAACTATTAAGATGTATGCACCCAACGCACCTCAATTTATAAGAGAAACTCTAACAGACATGAGCAACTTGATTTCCTCCAGCTCTGTAGTAGTTGGAGATTTTAACACCCCTTTTACCAGTGCTGGATAGATCCTCCAAAAAGAAGCTAAGCAAAGAAATTTTACATTTAAACTTAACCATTCAACATCTGGACTTAATAGACATCTACAGAACATTTCACCCTAACAAAACTAATACAGATTCTTCTCATCAGCCCACAAAACATACTCCAAAATCGACCAGCATCCTAGGCCACAAATCTCACTTCAGCAAATTTAAAAATATAGAAACTATTCCTGGCAACTTCTCAGACCATCATGGAATAAAAGTTGAGCTCAATAACAACAGGAATCTGCATACCCAAACAAAAACATGGAAGCTAAATAATCTTACACTGAAGGATAGATGGATTATAGACAAGATTAAGAAGGAAATCACCAAATTTTTGGAATAAAACAACAATAAAGACACAAATTATCAGAACCTCTGGGATACTGTAAAGGTAGTCCTAAGAGGGAAATTTACAGCACTGCAAACCTTCTTCAAGAAATCGATAAGAGAGGAAGTTAATAACTTAATGGGACATCTCAAGCAACTAGAAAAGGAAGAACATTCAAAGCCCAAATCAAGTAGAAGAAAAGAAATAACCAAAATCAGAGCAGAATTAAATAAAATTTAAAACATAACTATTACACAACAGATAGATAAATCAAATGTTGGTTTTTTGAAAAGATCAATAAATACATAAACACTTGGCCAACCTAACCAGGATAAAAAAGAGTAAAATCTCTAATTTCATCAATCAGAAATGGTAAAGATGAAATAACAACAGACCTCACAGAAATTAATACAATTCTTAATGATTATTACAAGAAACTTTACTGTCAAAAATATGAAAATCTAAAAGAAATCGACCAATACCTGGAAGTACACCCCTAACAACACTTAGCCAGAACAAAGTGTAAATGTTGAACAGGCGTATATCAAGTTCTGAAATAACATCAACTATACAAAATCTCCCTGAAAACAAAAACACAGAACCAGATGGCTTTATGTCAGAATTCTACCTACCGTTAAAGAAGAACTAGTACCTATATTACTAAACCTCTTCCAAAATATAGAAAAAGAAGTAATACTACCCAACACATTCTATGAAGCAACAACACCTTGATCCCTAAACCAGGAAAAGTCCCAACAAGAAAAGGAACTTACAGACCAATATCACTACTGAATATTGATGGAAAAATACTCAATAAGATCCTAACAAACAGAATCCAACAACACATCAAAAAAATTATACACCATGACAAAGTCGGATTTATCCCAGGGTGTGAAGACTGGTTCAATATACGTAAATCTATAAATGTAATTCAGCACATAAACAAACTGAAAAATAAAGACCATATGATTCTCTCAATTGATGGAGAAAAAGCTTCTGATAATATCCAGCAACCTTTCCTGATCAACACTTAAGAAAATTGGTATAGAAGGGACATTTCTTAAACTAATAGAGGCCATCTACAGCAAACCCACAGCAAATATCGTATTGAATGGAGTTAAATTGAAATCATTTCCACTTACATCAGGAACCAGGCAACGTTGCCCATTGTCTCCATTGCTCTTCAACATTGTAATGAAAGTTTTAGCCATTGTAATTAGGGAAGAAAAGGCGATCAAGGGTATCCACATAGGGTCAGAAGAGATCAAACTTGCACTCTTTGCAGATGATATGATCATATATCTGAAAACATCAGGGATTTTACTACAAAACTCTTAGAAGTGATCAAGGAATACAACAATGTCTCAGGATGCAAAATCAACACCCATAAATCTGTAGCCTTTATATATACCAACAACAACCAAGCAGAACAAACACTCAAGGACTCTATTCCTTTCACAGTCCCAAAGAAGAGGAAATATTTGGGAGTATACCTAACAAAGGACATGAAAGATCTCTACAAAGAGAACTATGAAACTCTAAGAAAAGAAATATCTGAAGATGTTAATAAATAGAAAAACATACCAAGCTCATGGCTGGGAAGAATCAACATTGTTAAAATGTCCATACTGCCCAAAGCAATATATAATTTTAATGCATTCCTATTAAAGCTCCATTGTCAT
>CAUYPK010029683.1:0-35576 GCA_963574355.1 Loris lydekkerianus
GTATCCCAGGAATGGAAGAAAAAGTATCCAATGTACTCAGCCCTACTATGAAGCTAAACTATAGCTTTCACATGAAGGCTATAACCCAACTATACCTCAAGACTATGAGGAAAGGACCAAGGAAGGGGAAGGGAGGGGGGAAGTTTGGGTGGAAGGAGGGTGATGGGTTGGGCCACATCTATGGTGCATATTTTTATCTATAATAAGAAAAAAAAAACTGTAAAAAAAAAAAAAGTACAAAGGAAAATATTTCAATAAAGTATCATTTGACAAAAAAAAAAAAAAAAAACCAAGAGACACTAAAGAATGCAAACCTAGAATTAGAGAAAGGGCTGATGAAAGCAGTGAAGGGTAGCTGGAGTGCAGAGAGTTATGGATGATGACACCTACTGCCACAGAGCTCAGAAAAAGCTAGTTAAGTGTTGTTCTCAGCAAATAAGAGAAAAGAAAAGAAACAAACCCATCACCCCAATGAAGGTCAAATTGAAGTAGCATTAAAGGAGAATGCTGTGTTTTCTGGACCACAGAAAACATAATTAGGGACATTGAGAAAAGTTACCAAAATGAAATGGAAACTAGCAACTATTTTTAAAAGCTAGAAAGGAAAATGACAGACATGACAGTAAAAGGATAGCCAGCAGACCAGAAAGAAACTAACCACAAGAATAAAACAGGAAAAAATACTTCAAGATATAGTTTAAGAAAGTTTTCCAGGCATGATACTTGAATCTACAGTTTGGAGATACAAAATAATCAACACTGAGACATACCTGACCAGGTCCCAATAGAAACATATGGAGCATTCAAATAAGGTAAACTGAGTGTTTAATAAAGGGACTCTTTACAAAAGGTCTTGGCAAGATTCAGGGAAATACTGTAGTACACTGGGTTCTGCATGGTGCAGGCGGCTTCCTACTGAGGTGCTGATTACACCTCTGGGTTCTAGGTGAGGGGAAGGAGTGGTCAGAGAATTGCAGAGTGGGTCACTTAGCTGGAAAGAGAAGCCAATCTTCAGTGAGAGGGGTGAGGATCCATGTCCTCTCATTTCTTTCCAGCACTCCCCTCAGCCAAACCTGGGTGGAACCCAGAAGGCAGGAGGAACCATTGGTGAACCTGTACTGGGGCCTACCAGGTGGAAGAGTAGAGAGTGGATCCAGAGAGGCAAATGAGAGAGATTCAGCCTAGCTAGTAAAACTGAGCAACAAAGAAGGGAATCCTTGGGCATCCAGACCAGCAAAGAAGCTGCCTTAGTTAAATTTGGCCCTGTTGTCTAACCCAAGAAACTTGTGAGGGAGAAAGGAGGAGCTAACAGCAGCATGCTGTGGGACAGAGCTGTAAACCAGGCCTCTTCCAGGTATACGGGGATATGTGGCCACCCTACCTATAGTGAGAGAATCAGAATGGCCTTGTACTTCTCCATAGCAAGATTTAATACCAGAAGCCAGGGTGGGAGAAAGATTTAATATTAGAATCCTGGGATGTTCATAAAAGTATTCTAAAGGAAAGAAGAGGCTGGGCGCAGTGGCTCACATCTGTAATCCTAGCACTCTGGAGGGCCAAGGCTGGCGGATTGCCTGAGCTCACGGGTTCGAGACCAGCCTGAGCAAGAGCGAGACCCCATCTCTAAAAGTAGCTGGGTGTTGTGGCAGGTGCCTGTAGTCCCAGCTATTTGGGAGGCTGAGGTAAGAAAATCACTTGAGCTCAAGTATTTGAGGTTGCTGTGAGCTGTGATGCAAAAAAAAAGGAAACAAGTTGTGAACCATGAATTCCATACTTAAGTGATCATTCAGGTCTAAGGCCAGCACATTTGTGAAAATGCAAAGACCAAGGAAATAAGGTTCTTGAAAGCCTTTTAAAGAATTTTTGAATACGAAGTTTAGCCAAACCTAGTGTTGGAGAAAATTCAGCAAAAGGACTAACAGGAAGTATGAAATTGATTATAATATTGGACTAAAAAGAAAAACTTTAAAAAGTTATAGATTTGGTGTAAAGGTATAAACCCTGGAAACAATAAAATAGATGGAAAGAAAAGTCAGAGGAAGGAGCCTAAATGTTCATTTACAGCTAATATATGAAGTAATAAGGGTAAGCAAGTATATCAGTGAATCCATGAATAGAATATATGATCTATTTAAATTGGGTGATAGAAGAAGGGGAAAAAGGAAAAGATAGGAATTCTGGTCCTGGCCATAGAAGAAAGTCTACAGAGGATTGTCTAGAAAGAAGCAGAGGAGTTGGATATCTCATATAAAGTATTTCTAAGATGAAAACCAGAATGAAAACCCAAGCTCTCCAAGTTTGTCAGAAGAGAAATACAAAAGAAATGTAGTATAGCAAAAAGAAAAATAAGCAGCAATAAAAACAGAAAACATAAACTAAGACAAAAACAAGAAACAGGAACCACATTCTGAACATTAATTCAGAGAAGAATGTTGTTAGGCACGCCAAAGAAAGACTCTTAATGATGATAAAGAATCAGTCTACAGAGAAGAACTCATAGTTACAAATATCTGCAAGTGACACAGTATTCACAATGTGATAAGAAATAGAAGGAGAAATAAACAGAAGGCTGTTCATGATAGGAGATTTTAATTCACCTCTGTCTAGACCAAGTAGCCTTGCACCCCCAACTTTATATATTAAATTATAAACTAGCTGGGGATGGTGATTTACACCTATAACCTTAGCACTTTGGGAGTTTGAGGCAGGAGGATAGCTGGAGGCCAGAAGTTTGAGATCAGCCTGAGTAACATAAAAAGATCCTGTCTGTGCAAAAAAATAGAAAAATTAGCCAGGCATGGTGGTGCAAGCCTGTAGTTCTAGCTACTTGGGCAGCGAAAGCCAGGAGGATCACTTGAGCCCTGGAGTTCCAGGTCTAAGGGAGCTACGATGACTCCACTGTGCCCTAGCCTGGGCAACCCAGAGCAAGACTGAAGAAAATTATAAAAATAAATAACTAAATAAATTATACACCCAGCACAGGTGATCTTTTTCTTTTTCCTGCATAAAATATTCACATGTTACCACACCTACAGTGGCCACAGGACAACCTCAGCAAATTTCTAAATAGATCACCATATGGTATGCCTCAATGTTAAAAAACGAAACAAACAAAATCCCCTACCACCTGGACATTTTAAAACTGCCTTTAAAAACACCCTTGAGTCAAAGAGAAAATCAAAACCGAAAGAGAAGACTAAGAAAATAGCCATAATGAAAACACCGCATAGAAAACAGAACCTCCATGGAGGGCTAGCTGGCAGTAGCTATCAGGATCATAAGAGCTCACCTTTTCTAGCCCAGTCTTTTCTCTCCTGGGTTATTCACACCATGATACACTCGCACATGTGTGAAATAATGAGTGCACAAGAGTATCTGCTGCGTTTTCTTGGTGCTAGTAAAAGATTGGAAACAACCCAAATTTTCCTTAATAGAAAACTATGGGATACTGTGCAGCTCACAGAAAGAATACAGTAAGAAAAAGTCTCCAAAGTTAGAGTGAAGAAAGCTAAGAATGAAATGTTTGTATGGTGTGCTATCCTAGCTGAATTAGGGGCTGTTATGGACTGAACTGTGTTACCTTCCCCACCCAAAATTTATACGTAATTATATGACTATTGCCTCAAAATGAATCAGACCTTGGGTCTCACCAATACCTGATTTAGTTGATATTTAGATGAGATTTGGGACATGGAACTGATACTGGAATGGGTTAAGACTTTGGGGGATGTTGGGATGGGATGGATGTATTTTGTATGCCAGAAGGACATGAATTTTGGGGAGTCTGAGGACAGAATGCTGTGGACTGAACTGTGTCCCTCCAAATTCAGAGGTGGAAGCCCTGCCTTTCAATGTGACCATATTTGAAGAGAGGGCCTTTATCTCCATGTTTGGAGGTAGAGGTAGTTATGGTTAATGGAGTCCTAAGGGCAAGACCCACTCAGAGAAAAGGCCAGGTGAGGACACAGCAAGCGGGTAGCTTTCTGCAAGCCACAGAGAGAGGCCACGGGAGACATCAAGCCTGCTGACACCTTGATCTTGGACTTTTAACCTCCAAGTATGTGAGATATACATTTCTGTTGCTTAAGTCACCCAGTCTGAGCTAATACAGAATGAAAGAAAGTTCTCTCTCTGTTAATAGAGAAAATAATCAACATAGCTGTATATAAGCATGTAGATATACACAACACATTGAGCATTTAAGGAGGAATATCCAAGAAATTGGGTGACAGAATGTGGCTCAAGAGAAACTAGGGATAGACGGGAGGGGAAGGAACACCCTGTGGTTCCTTCTGAACATTTTGCTATGTACTATATGCACATGTACATGTATCCATGCAGTACACACAAAATACATGTATGTAACTTACACTTGTATATAAGACACATGTATGTGTTACACGTATTTTCAATTACATAAATACGCTAAAATATTCATCAGCCACACAATATTCCAAAAAGGGTTTCTATTATGATCTATTTAGCCAAATACAGTAATTACACTCTCTCCACCATACTCCGTGTATGTGTGTATTTATAAATAATTTATATTAGTAACTATTATTACGTGCCATGCATTACATATAGGGAAATATGAGAAATTATACTGTCATTTGTTGAGCTGTGATAATTGAATATTAGGTTTCTTTCCAGGGTTTTATGTGTAATTCACCATCTCAGGAACAACTTTATACATAACATTTTTCCAGTGGCTGAAATTATTTCCTGAGTGTTGATTCCCGAAAGTGAAATCACTGGGTCCAAAAGGGAGATAGTTTAAAAATATTTACTAAAAAATGTTTTTACCATGTTTACAAAAACGTTTTACAAATAGTTACTAAACAATTATTCCTTTAATAACATTTATGTTTTTTCTGGTTTAAAGAATGCAGAATTGGTATTGTACAGAATTTAGAGTATGTGGAGAAGTTCTAAGACGAAAAGAGAAATCATGCGTTCTGATCAGCACTCTTTGGACAATTTCTGCATTTTCTTCAAGGCTTTTCCCTATGTATATATATGTATTTGTGGCAGTAACATTTGCAAGGCCTGAGGTAAGTATTTTCAGGTAAGGACTCTTTATTTTTCTTTTGAGACAGAGTCTCATTCTGTCACCCTTGGTAGAGTGCCATCATGTCATAGCTCATGGCAACCTCAAACTTTTGGGCTCAAGAGACCTCGTGCCTCAGCCTCCCTAATAGCTGGGATTACAGGCACCTGCCACAATGCCCGGCTACTTTTAGAGACAAAATCTCATTCTTGCTCAGGCTGATCCTGAACTCCTGATCTCAGGCAATCCCAGAATGCTAGGAATACAGGTATGAGCCACCATGCCAGGCCTGGGTCAGGACTCTTATTGACTGGCTTAACAGGGTAAGCTGTAGAGACCCTCATATGTGGGTCACTATGAAAGTTTTGAGACAGACTTTGTTATGGTCCATTATTTCACTTCCAAGAAACACAGTCAACAGCGTCCTTTCTGATTCACCCATGCAAGTTTCAACTTGCCCAGCTTATAGGTGTTGCTGGGAGGGCTTCATTTGTTTCCATCCATGCAGATTTTACGTTCTTGATTTTTGTATATCTCAAAACTTTCGTAAGGACCTATATTAAGAGTCTGTGACTCTGTGATGACAGTGAAATCAGAATGCATATCCTTCCTGTATAAAATGGGGGAAGAATCATTTCACTGCTCTGTTGTGAGGCCCACAGCCCTCACAGTGGAGAACAGCCTTGGTACCTGGTGACTTTAGGGCCCCAAGGCTCACGGCAAAGCACAGGCTGAACTTCCCCAGGAAGGGTAGGAGACAGAGCCACCCCCACCCACCCCAGCAGTGGCAAAAGTCCCCAGCATAGGGGTACTGGCCTGTTCTGAAGGGCCGATGCGATGCTGAGGATCCAGAACTCACTGAGGATACAGCCGAAAGCCAGGTGGGTGTACTGGGAATCCTGCAGCGACACTACCCAGGGGAACTCCATTCTGCTGACCAAGCTCTCCTGAAGACCGGAGTCATCCAAAATGGAAACTCTCTGTATGCCACAACCTGCAGAGGGGTGCGGGACCTCACTGCTGGGCAAGGAGCTGGTCACTACCATCCAGCCAGGCCGCAGGACCCCTCCCCAGCTGGCTGTCCACCATTCTCTTCACTGTATCACCCTATTTCCTTTTTTTCCTAGTCGGTCTTCTTCCCCATAAAAGGTGTTTGGTGGCATCTGTGAACCTCAAAATCACTTTAGACTACTGAAAATAACTTTCATCTGTGGAGCACTTGGAAGTTTCTGCAAACTTTTAGATATATTGGCAGTTCTCAAAGTGTTTGGGGGGGGGGTCTGTGGGAGTCCTTAAGATCCTTTTGTGCATTCAGGATTAAAACATTTTCAGAAGAATACAAAAACATTGTTTGTGTTTTCACTCTCATTCTCTCCCACTCCTGTATAGAGGCTGTGAAATGTCATCACCGTGATGGCTTATTAGTATGTGTGAACTTGTATATTCCTGTGTTTTAAAATTTTCCAGTTTTAATTTCTAATACAGTAAATATGCAAAGACTCATAAGCAAAAAAAAAAAAAAATACTCTCTTGAAGTACATAATACTTTTTAAAAAAAGTATAAAGGTGTCCTGAGGCCAAAAAATTTGAGAACTGCTGATGTACACTTCATACAACTCCCCCAGCAGCCCCGAGAGGTGGTGTCATTCCCAGTTTGTCAATGAGAAAACTGAGTATTAGATCCAGTAAGCACTTGCTGGAGTCACACAATTGGGTTTAGGGCCAGATGGAGCCATACTCTACCCTTCCAACCTCAGTCTAGGCTCCGTCCACTTTCATATCCCCACATTTGCCCCTGTTCTTCCCTGCAGGCTGTTGACACACGTCCCTCTTCCTGGTGTGTCTGCTTTGCTTGCCAGCGGATCCCTAGGTGTTGGCACTATGCCTGGCACATAATAAGTGCTCAATAAATCATCTGGTGCACGAACAAAAGATATATGACAACTAAACTCTCCCTGACTTCTTGTTACAGGGCTAGAAGGTCGTAGCATGGGGGGCGGCAATCTCTGACCCACCCAGGCCTGCTCAGCCCTGGCCTTCCCATACCCTAGAGTGGGCCACCTCCACCTTCTCTAGAAGCTGGACTTGTTTGTTTCCAATGAGAGTTAAGTATTAATGCTTAACACATAACTGTCATGTGAGTTGCATTGTGAAGCATTATATGTGTGTGTGTGTGTTTGTATCACATGTCTACATGTCTGTTTGGGAGCTGATAGGTTCACAGGCAACTCATGCTGCCCTGCTGTAGCACACACATTACATGATGAGTGGTAATAAAACACCATGACCCCATGGCAATTTTTTTTTTCTAGGGTGGTAGTCAATGTGTTCAATGATAGGCTCCTCCTGCCAGTCCCAGGGCCCAGAACGGCTATATTGCTCTGTATTAAAGTGTCAGGCTGCTAGAACAGGAAGGGCCCTTGCAACTCATCTAGTTAGAGGCGGGAACTGGCTTCTTCAAAGCCCCAGTTGGGTGGGCCCCGTCTCCTGCTTTCCTGGCACCATTGCAGAATGCATCCACACCAGCCGTTTTCCTCTTCCCGACTGCTGACCCCCTCTGCTGTCCTGTGTCCTCCCTCAAGAGTCCCTACACCCTGTTCTGGTGAGTTCATGCCCACAGGACTAATGCCACCCTCCTTACTATGTCTGGGGGTGCCCATCTCAGCCTCCCATAGCAGGGTGGAGAGCAGGCAGATTCTCAACCCTGACTGCACGTTTCATGGGCCAGAACTGCATTTTCTAAAAAAAGCTCCCCAGGGGAGATTCTCAGGTATATTTGGGAAGGGCCTGGATGCAGAGTCCAAAATCACGTTGGCCCCTTGGTCTGCTGTGAGACCTCAGCTTCCTCTTTTGAAATGTGGGGCAATAATCCTGGGCCTGCACATCTTTTAGGGCTGTGGTGAAAATCACATTAGGTGAGGTTATGGGATAGCACTTTGCAAACTGTATCCCCAGGACTGACAATGCTAAGCCAAGGACTAAAGGGATGATGCCGTGTCTTAAAAATGTAAACCACTGCTCTGGTTGCTGTCTGTAAAACCCAAACCTCAAGCACCCAGAGCTTGCTTCTAAAGCAGTAGCCCTGGGTCATGGGTGTCACATGACGGGTATCACCAGTGGACTGTATGGATCAGACCATTGGCAACTGCTGCTGCAGCCATTCACCCAGACACACCCAGCCCTGCCAGGTGCTGAGCTGGGACCTGTACTTCAAGGGATGGATTTCAGGAGTCTATCACAGGGACATGCTAAAGTGGTGGCCATACAGACAGACAAGTGACACAAGGGACTATGCTCAGAGTGTACAGAATAGGAAGCATGAACTCTGCCCAGGGCATGACGTCTAGGAGAACTTCCCTAGGATGAAAGCACCAAAGACAGTTTCTAAACCATGATACTAGAGCTGATTGTAACACACAGCAATCACATACAGGCACCTCTCCACAGGAGACATTGTATGAGTAAATATCTCCTTTAATTGACAGTTGGAGACTTTACTGGAACAATGACAGCTGGTTGACAGTAAGATGTGTCTGTATGGCCACAAAGTGCTCAGAACCACCAAAGACAGGACTCCTTCAGTCTAATTCTTTCTTGGGACACTGACAATCTGTGGCACAAGGCATTAACCAATTCTTCCTAACCCAACAGGCGCCTATAGGCATGTGATTACTTTTACTTTTTAAAAGCTCTGGTTGGCCAGCTCACTTGCCCTTACAAAACCCTTGGAAATGTAACCCAGAGATGAAATATTTGCTCTGGGTCACTTAATTGTGACTTTCTAAAGGTGATACCTTTAGGCTCAGTGACCCTTGCACAGTGGTTATAGCACCAGCGACATACACTGAGGGTGGTGGGTTCGACTCCAGCCTGGGCCAGCTAAACAATAATGACAACTGCAGCAAAAAAATGGCTGGGCATTGTGGCAGGCGCCTGTAGTCCCAGCTACTTGGGAGGCTGAGGCAAGAGAATCACTTGAGCCCAGGAGTTTGAAGTTGCTGTGAGCTGTGACACCACAGCATTCTACTTAGGATGACATAGTGAGACTTTGTCTCAAAAAAAAAAAAAAAATAATAATAATAAATAAATAAAGGGAGTGGCGTCTTTGGCTCAGTGAGGGCACCGGCCCCATATACTGAGGGTGGCAGGCTCAAACCCAGCCCTGGCCAAACTGCAACAAAAAAATAGCCGGGCATTGTGGTGGGTGCCTGTGGTCCCAGCTACCTGGGAGGCTGAGGCAAGAGAATCGCCTAAGCCTAAGAACTGGAGGTTGCTGTAAGCTGTGATGCCACAGCACTCTACCGAGGGTGACAAAGTGAGACTCTGTCTCTAAAAAAATAAAAAATAAATTAAAAAAAAATAAAGGTGATGCCTTTCTATATTTTCTGGCATCCGCTGGGGACTGTAAGGAGGTAGTAAAAGTGGCTGAGGAAGGTAGAGGAGTCCCCTCTTTACACGTGTGTGATGGGGGAAGGCTTCCTCATGCCTCCCGTCTAACTCCAGGAAGACGGGGCAGAGCCAGCTGGGATGGCAGCAAGGTGGGAGAGAGCCTGCTTTAGTCAGGTGTCCCCTCATCACCTGCCCCTTTCTAGGCTGGAAGGCTTAGTCCTGAACAACCTAGAAGTCAGGGGAAGTGGGGACCACAGCTGCCACTTCTGCTGTCTGAACTTCTGGTAGTCCCCAAGGCACAGACAGCGTGACACGCAGAGGCGCCCACTGCTCCTGAGAGCAGCCCTGCAATTAGGGATCATAGTTTGCAGAAGAGCAGCACACTCCGGAAGGGCAGGGCAGGGCTGAGAGTGGAGAGACAGATCTCGTGCTGTCCCCTCTGCCCAGAGGGCCTGACAGCCGTGATTTAGGGCTCTCTGCCTAAGGAGTAACCCTGATGTCAGTTTCCTCCATCCATATCCCATGTTTCACTTCTTTGCCTGGCTCCTGTGGCCAGCACATGCTTCCCAGAGAAAGTGCTGTGAGTCACCATCCCTGAGCCACTCCCTGCACTTAGGGACCACTTCGTTTCCCCAGATGGTCCCCCTTGCATGGGACAGGAGCAGCTAAAGTCAGAGGAGGAGAGAAGCACACTCACTGTCGGAAAGCGCAGAGTGGAAAGCACAGAGCAGGACCAAGAGCATCGCTTGTGTCTCCGCCATCCGCCATCCGGAGAGAGCCGCCACAGACACCATGGGCAGCTGGAAAAGCAAAACACCCCTTGGCTCTGTCCCCTTCCCAGACACACGCGGGGTTTTTCCTTTCCTGCCCAAAGGGTCGAGCCCCCCCCCCACCAGCGTCGGAGGCTTTCCATCTTTCCTTTCCACCAGCAAAGGCTCCAGGACGCAGGGTACTGACCTGTCACATCCTTTGGGCTTGGTTCCGTGCAGTCAAGAGGCAGGGCCAGCCGCCCCACACTGATACTCAGTTACAGTGTGTGCAATGGCCCAGGGAGAGAAGGCAGCTCACGCCGGTCACTTTTCCTCTCAATCTGGCCCAGGCCCCTGGGAATCCTGGAGAGTAGGGTCTCCTAAAAGGGTTGCTTTTTGACTTGTGGAATTCAACCCTTGCCTTATCTCTGTAGCCATAAAACGCTGCTGAAAGAAAAGGTGGGGTTTTAGCAGAAGCCCACGCTGGGCTTAATGTCTATGCTGTGGTTTTACCTCTCCTACTAAACTCTGCTGGTGGAAATAATGCTGGGGTTCCTTTTAGCTAGTTATCAGCCTGTGTGTTTATATGGTAAGAGTCCTGGCATTTAGTTCGGCTCATTTGCATAACCACCCCAGGAGGTCGATGCTCTCACTGCCCCCAAGACTCAGAAACTGACACTTAGAGATTCGGAGTAGCCAGTCCGAAGTCACACAGCTACCAAGTTGTAACCGGGATTGGAGCTCAGGACGGTCTGGATTCAAAGCGCTGGGGTGTTCACCACACACTACATCACCAGGCCCACACCCTTGCCTCAAACAATGCACGTAAGGCTAAGGAACATGTGCACGGTTACAAGTCACCACGTTCCACTCATGACACAGGATGTTTCTCGTCCTCAAGATGGTTCTCAGAGTTCTTCTGTGAAGTGCTCCACTAAAGGAGAAACAAATTCACTCTGGCCTTAACCCAGCAGAGCTCAACAGAGGGGTTTCCTCCACCGCCTTGGAAAGAGTGTTCCATTGTGGCATCATAGTTACCATGGCGTCACCAAGCCTGGGACTTAGGAGGCGTTAGAATGAAAAGCCTCCTTGTTACCTAAGGTTGGCAGGGCTATTCTGGAAGCCGGTCTCTCCCCAGGTCTGGCTGAGCAGACGTCTTTTTGCTAGATCACGAATTCCTCTCTGTTTGTGGCCACGGTCCATCAATCCTACGCAGCACCCGCCCTGTGTCCGCATGAATCTGTCAGACTGGACTAGGGAAGCCCACAACTACGGTGGATTTGGGAGCTCCAGTCCTCGTCAGCGTCTTACACTCCCAGGGTGTTTTCTTTCAGGCTCAGGGCAGTTTTCTTTTGCCTCTCAGCTGTGGATCCAAGCTAAGCGACCATTACTGCCTCTGCCAAACCGTGGGGGGCCAGATGGGATCTGTGCTCCAGACACTGCGAGTAGCTCTGGTTTCAGCACAAATGCCAGAACTGGAGAAAAGTGTCAACCATGCTGTGGTAAGAGGTAAGTCCGTGTAGCCATAGAGGGAGGGCTGGCAGGTCACTGGCTCCGACTCTCAAAAGATGATGGATGTGACTGGACGATGGAAGGCAGCTGGATTGGACGGAAGTGAAGTCTCCTTCCCCTGTGGTTCCCCTGATGTCCTGCCTACCTAACAATCCCCCATCACCTTTGACCCAGTGTAACGGTTGCCTTCTGCTGTCAGAACAGAATGGGAATGATTTGTGGCAATGGGAAAAGCAGGAAGATAATCCTCAAATTTGTCCCACATTGTGGGCCTCGAAGAGTCTTCTTTCATGCATGTTTTCTTAATCATCATCCATGTTCACCCCGGCAGGATGAAGGAATTTCCTGTGCTTTTTAGGTGAGAACATAGTGGCTCAGGGTGGGAGAGTCACTTGCCCAGAGTGACACACCTAGGAAGTGGTAGGGACAGGACTTCAGCGCACATCCTTCTGATGCCAGGGTGGCGAATGGATACCTCCTTCCCATACAGGTCCTCAATTCTCAGCCAGGGCTATGTACTGTCTTTAGAAGGGACGGAAGCAGAAATAGGACTCCTGGCAAAGCCAGGGCTGTTCATAAAAGTGGGCAGTGCTGAGTTAGCACACAAGACCCTGACCCTCTCCAGGTTCTTCTTCAAATTCCCACACAAATAGAAGCCATGTGCAGACCACAACATGTTCTGTCTCCTATCCGGAGTGATCCGGCATATCCCACAGTAAGGAAAGCACAGACTCCTGCAGGGGCCCAGCAGATCTTGTGAACAGCAAGCTTCAAATTCTCAGCCTCTCTTGGGGTGGGACCTGTGGCTCAAAGGAGTAGGGTGCTGGCCCCGTATATGGGAGGTGGCGGGTTCAAACCCAGCCCTGGCTAAAACAACAACAACAACAACAACAAAAAAAAAAAAAAAAAAAAAAAAAAAAACCAAAAAAGTCCCCCTGCAAATTCTTAGCCTCTCTGGACTATTTACTAAAGACTATCAGCTTTATGTAAAATTTAAAAATATTCCCCCAATTTAAAAATAATGATTTAATTCTTTAAGGTCAATAACAACAGTATCATAGTTGTATGCCTTTGGGAGGATTTTCACTTGCAGTCTTACACAAGTAACTCCATATCCAGGATAATGACAGCATGAAACGCATGTGGTTTCACAACCTATGGCTTTCAATTTTGACTCTTTGTTTTCATTTAGAAAATCCTAATTCTCAATAAAAAGATATCTGAAATCATAGCATGTTATGGAGGCTCTATCAGATAGGTTCTGGATATTCAGGTTGAACATGAATTGCAAAATTATAGATTTTTTTCACTGACAACTGCTCTCAGGGCTCCCACCACATTCAAAACCCAAAGGACTGAACATTTCTTCTGAGAAGTTGAATGTTTCCTCTTGGGAGAGAGTGATGGGTGGATTTTCAGTCAACATTTTGCTTTTCCATCTGGAAAAGAGTTCTTCCTGTTCTGTTGCAGTTTTGGAAAGTAATTTCTAAATATGCCAATAGTAGCTTTGTGACATTCAAAATCTCTTCTGCAATTAATAGAGCCAAAAATAACTACTTCTCCCTTATGTATCATACATGTTCTAAGTGCTACTTCATCACTGGTTTGTCAAATTGTTAGGCAAAATATCTGCAAGCCCAGATAAATCATAATTATCACTCCACTGCGTGGGATGCCTTTGTTACAGATGTGCCAGCCTACGGAGTCTTCTGAACAGAACTTTTTCAGTGGCTCATGCTGCCTTCTCTTCCTGTCATTTTTTGTTAATGTTGACACTCATTTAAAGCTCCCAGACATGGTATGACATGTCCTATGAGGAGAACAACTTTGAATCAGATTTTTGCCTTTAGATATCTCCTCTGCTAGGAAGGAAGGAAGAAGGGAAGGAAGGAAGGAAGAAGGGAAGGAAGGAAGGAGAAAGAAAGGGAAAGGAAGGGAAAGAATTTCTTGAAAAGCATTATATGATTATAATGCCCTAATTATGGAAAAACTGTATAAATTATTTACCAAAAAGATACTGTGCTTATTTGCAAATGACAAAAAAATGTTTTAACGGTTTCATCATCTGGCAGTTTTATTTTCAGAGATCTGTGTTGGAAATAATAAAACAGATTGCCCATAGCTTGTTTTTCTCTTCCTAAAAGTATTTAAAAACAGAACATATAACATATTTTTAACGCCTAAAGGAAGAGCTGGTAGGCAAGAGTTTTCAGATTTTTAAATCCAAATGGAACGTATTACATTAGTCACTGCTCTCTGAAAGTCAAATTACCAAATCAACAATCTCTGCGATTGGCTACTAATGAATGTTTGTACCACATGCAGCCGTGTCTATCGATGTACATTTTAGTCCAATGAAAGCTTTAATGTAAATTAAAATCCAATAAAAACGTTAGATGTTAAGTTTAATTTAACTCAAAAGGAACATCTGAAAATTTTTTTATATCATTAAACATACCTTACGAGAACATTACCAAGATCTTGTGCCTACCTACAAGTTCCAGCCTGTCATTTTTTTGCTTCCAGAGAGGAAATGTGTTTCTGATTCCTTAGCCATTTGTTTGATAGGTTCATCCATGCCTAAACTGTATAGTAAGCACATGTGCCTTCCCGAGTGTGTACCTAGGAAGGGATTGCCAGGGGGGAGGTCATGATGGGACACACTGGACTTTACAACATGATGCTCAATCATTTTCTGAGGTGATTATCTGATGTACACTCATACCAGCAGTGCATGTGGGCTTTTGTTGGTATTTGTCCCCTCCAACACTTCTTACTATTGGCCTTAATTTTTTGCCAATCAAATGAGTATAAAATGATATCTTGCTAATTTGCATTCTCCCAGTTACTTATAAGGTTGAGGATATTTTCCCACATGTTCAACGGCTGTACAAGTTAATGTTTGCATCTTTTGCCCTTTTTCTGTTGGGTTTCTTGCCTTTTCCTTATTGATATGTAGGAATACTTAATTATGTGAATATTGTTCATGAGATGTATTGTGAATATCTTCTGAATATCTTCCAATTTGTCCTGTGCTTTCAGTTTCTTTGTGATGCTTTTGAATAAGTAGAGGTCTTGTACAGTTCTTTGCACCTGTTAAGAAGCGTTTTCTTGGCTCTCTGGTCCTCTCGTTTGACAGACAGCCGCCTCTTCTCGAGCAGTGCCAGCCACATCCCTGAGACACCAGGGTGAAAGTGAAGGTCAGAATAAACAGCTTTGGCCGTATTGGGTGCCTGGTCACCAGGGCTGCTTTTAACTCTGGCAAAGTGGATATTGTCACCATCACTGGCCCCTTCACTACTTCACTTGGTCTACATGTTCCAGTATGATTCCACCCATAGCAAGTTCCTAGGCACAGTCAAGGTAGAGAATGGGAAACTTGTCATCAATGGACATCTAATAACCATCTTCCAGGAGCCAGATCCCACTAAAATCAAATGGGGCCAGGCAGGCACTGATCACAGTGGAGTCCCTTGGCATCGTCACCACCATGGAGAAGGCTGGGGCTTGCCTAGAGGGGGGTGGCAAAGGGTCACCATCTCTGACCCTTCTGCAGATGCCCCTGTGTTTGTGATGGGTGTGAACCATGAGAAGTTCGAAAACAACCTCACCATTCAGCAATGCCTCCTGCACCACCAACTGCTTAGCCCCCTTGGACAAGGTCATCCATGAGAACTTTGGCCTTGTAGAGGGACTCATGACTGCAGCCATGCCATCACTACCACTTAGAAGACTGTGGAAGGCCCCTCTGGAAAAATGTGGTGTGATAGCCACGGGTCTCTCCAAAACATCATCCCTGCCTCAGCTGATATAGCCCAGGCTGTGGGCAAGGTCATCCCCAAGCTGAATGGGAAGCTCACTGGCATGGCTTCTGTATCCCTACTGCCAATGTTACTTATGGACCTGACCTGCCAACTGGAGAAACCTGCCCAATACAATGACATAAGAAGCTGGTGAAGCAGGCATAAGAGGGCTCCCTCAAGGGCATCCTGGGCTACATTGAGCACCAGGTCATCTCCACCCACTCTTCCACCTTTGATATTGGGACTGGCCTTGCCCTCAACAACCACTTTGTCAAACTCATTGCCTGGTATGACAATGGATTTGGCTACAGCAATAGGGTGGTAGACACTATGGCCTACATGGTCTCCAAAGAGTAAAAGCTCTGGGACCATCAGCCCCAGCCAGAGCACGAGAGGAAGAGAGAGGCCCTCAGCTGCTGGGGTGCTCCTGCCTATTCAATCCCCCAACTCACTGAGAATCTCCCCTAGACACAATTCCACACCAGATGCCCTGAAAAATGGGAGAGCCCCAGGGAGCCCCACCTTGTCATGCAACATCAATAAAATTTCCTGTACTGAGCCAAAAAAAAAAAACGTTTTCTCAGGTCTGCATCAGAGATCTATTCTACTATATCATCTTCTCAAACCTTCAAGAGTTTGTTGTGATTTTAAGTCCTCAATCTGTCTAGATTCATTCTGGGGGCATGGATTCACTTTTTTGCATATGGAGTCCCAGTTGTACTAGCATTTGTCCATGAGTCTTCAATGTGACTCCAGCATGTATCGAAGCACACAAAAACATGCAACAATAATAATGAACACCACTCAGCAAGACACCACCAAACATCTATATGAACAGAGCTGTGAGACACTGATATACCAAGGTTATGAAACCTTCCCGAGTTGTTTGTGCAGTGCTGCTAACATAAGTGCATGGTGGCAAGTTTGAGAACTTAATTGTCAGATCTTGTATGACAACAGCTCTGATGGTCATTCCAGAAAAAGAGTTCCAAAATTGCTTTGAAGAGTGGATGGACTAGGTGCTAGCATTGGTGCATAGCTTTCCAAGAGGGGTACTTCAAAGGTGACCATAGTGATATTCAGCAATGAGGTATGTAGCACTTTTTCTAGGACAAGGTCATGAACGTAATTGTTAGACCTCATATTATACTTTTGTTTTTGCTGGATTTCTCTTTGCTTTCTGCCCTTATCTTTATTATCTGTTTTCTTCAATGTTTGTTTGTATTATTTTTCTGAAATTTTTAGCTAGCATTAATTCATTAATTTTAGCCCTTCTTTCTAGTTTAAGGCTGTATATTCATTTTCCCTTAAGTACCACTTCTCTCTGTAGCTTGTAAGTTTTGATAAGGTGTGCTTTCCTTACCACTCAGTTCTAAGTATTTTTGTATTTCCGTTATGGTGCTTATTTGACTTTAGAACTATTTCTAAGGGTGCTCTTAAATCTCCAAATATACGATTAGCTATATTTATTTTTTTGGTACAGACTTCCCATCTAGTTGGTTGGAGAATGTGATCTGTGTAATACAATTCTTCAAAATCTCTGAGACTTGCCTTATGGCCTAATATGTGATAAGAATTGTTGCACCTGTCCCATGTTTGTCTGAGGAAGATGTGTACTGTTGTATCTGTCAACAATCCTCGAGTTTGCTGATTGCACTATTCAAATTTTCTGAGTTATTGCTGATTTTCTTGTTGCCTGTCTGATCAATAATTTAAAACAGTGCCTTCTGTTAGGATGATAAATTTGTCCATTTCTTCCTATAGCAATTTTTGCTTTATATGTTTTGAAACTATTTTATCAGATATACAAGTTTAGAATTGTTCACGCTCCCTGGAGAACTGAACTAGTTGATTCTTGTAATTTGCTGTAGCTGTGCTCTACAAAGTTGTGGCAAACACTGAATTAATGAATACTGAATCATTGCTCTTTAGGGAAATACAAGGTTAGATTCCTGCAAGCCTCTAGTCACAACATTTTTGTCAACTGATCAATACATACTCTTCTAAAATATGTGCTTTATCTAAATATACCTTCTTTAACATATGTTGTTGATTTGGTAACATTGAATTCATGGCCAGCAGCACTGTAACTCATGCCTGTACAAGTGTGTCTAATACATGTATTTTTACCATAACATTCATCCCAGGCTTCTTGCACAGAGGACCACTGGACAGCCCTAGATTGTGCTTAAGAGCCATTTTAAACAATGAAATCACCAACATAAGCACAAAAGTGCAAAAATCATGGCACTAAATAGACTGTGAAAGGAAACTTGTTTGTGGTATAACAGCTGAAACACAAAAACAGACCATCACCTCAGCAGGGAGCACACACATCAAATGACTCGAATTTTTTTCCACTGTGTCCTGATCTGAAAAAAGACTGGGAAACACCAGAAGTATTAGTTTGGGGGTTTAAAATAAATTTTAGCAAGTAGGCAAATTCACGAATATGGAATTTGTAAATTATGTGGAACAACTATATTTATGATTCTATCCCTAATAATAAATTCTGTCTTAAAAGCTTATTTTACCTGATATAAATATGACTATGCCTGCTTTCTTCATGCTCTTACTTTTGTAATTTCAAGTTTCTGTACTCTTATGCTTCAGACATATCTTTTATAAACAGTACATAGCTGAATTTTAAAAATTCTAATTTGACTACCTCTGTCTTTTTCATTGGTATGTGTATTCCTCCTATGTTCCTTAGGATTATTGAATACACTGCTACTGTATTTAGAATTGTTTTTACCATCTTAAAAAAAAAACTCCATTGGGGCTCAGGGCACTGGCCACAGACAACAGGGCTGGAAGGTTCGAATCTGGCCCCAGGCTGCCAAATAATAACAAAAAAAAAGCTGGGCTTTGTAGTGGGCACCTGTAGTCCTAGCTAAGCCCAAGAGTTTGAGGTTGCTGTGAGCTGTAACACCACAGCATTCTTCTGAGGGCAAAATGAGACTGTCTCAAAAAAAGAAAAAAAAATTCCATTTGTTCTACTCTTCTATGCTTTCCCTCCTTCTTTCTTATTACTTTTTTTGTTTTCATTTTGTTTTCCTATTACACATTTTCTTGCTATTGGTTTGGAATTTGTACACTCTATTTTGAGGATACCATTGAAATTCCAGCATGTATATTTAACGTAATCACTTCTAACCTTAATTACTATCCTAACTCCTCCATGGTAATACCACAACCTTAGAATACTTTAAACTCTCTCTCTTTCATGATTTACTTGCCATTCTTGTTCATTATTTTAGTTCCAAATATACTTTATTACCATCATTTTATTCAGATGATCATTGTTTAGGTTTGGATATTTACCATATTATTTGCTCCTTATCCCTTCTTATATTTTAGTTCTCATATCTAAATCTGATATCTCTTCCCTGAAGAATATTTTTTATAAATTTTAGTACAGTTTTTTGATGGCAAATGCTATCAGTCTTTGCTAATCTATAAATGTCTTTTTTGTATCTTTTTTTTTTGAAAACTAGTTTTGATGGTATACAATTCTAGGTTGATAGTTATTTTCTCTTAATTCTCTGGAAACATTCTTTCCCTGTCTTCTGGATTTCACTATTTTGAGAAGTCTTTCCTTAATCTAATTGTCATTCCCTTATAAATGATCTGTCCTTTGTCTCTGGTCCCGTTTAAGAACTTCTTTTGGTTTTGGTGTATCATGGTTTCACTACAATGAGTTAAAGCATGGATTTCTTTTTATATATTATGTTTAGGATATGTTACGCTTCATAGATTTGTGTATTTACATTTTTTTATAGGTTCTGGAACAATCTTAGCCTTATTATTTCAAATAATGGCTCAGTATACTTTGGGGACTCCAAATTGATATGTGTTAGACTTCTTCATTCTGTTCTTAAGGTAGCTGACTAGTGATTTCATATATATAGTGGTTTTCTTTTCTTTTTTTTTTTTTGAGATAGAGTATCAAGCTGTTGCCATGGGTAGAGTGCTGTGGTGTCACAGCTCACAGCAATCTCCAACTCTTGGGCTTAAGCAATTCTCTTGCCTCAGCCTCCTGAGTAGCTGACTACAGGCACCCGCCACAATGCCTGGCTATTTTTTGTTGCAGTTATCATTGCTGTTTAGCTGGCCCAGGCCAGACTCGAACCCGCCAACTTTGGTGTATGTGGCTGGCACCATAACCACTGTGCCATAGGCACTGAGCCTGGTTTCATATTTTTATCTTTTCATCACTTTGCATTGAATTCTGGGTGATTCTTGTGAATATACCTTTCAGTTCATTAATTCTCTCTTCATCTATGTCTAATTTTCTGTTCAACCATCCTCTGAAAGTTTTCAAAATTCAACAAAGAAATATTTTTATTTTTGGAAGATCCATTTTTCAAGTCTCCATGTTTGTTTCTAATTATATTTTGTTGGGTGCTTATTGTTGTCATTGCATTCATTATTTCTACAACAATTTCTTAATATGTCTGTTCTATATTTGGTGTCTGACAGTTCTATGTTCTGCTATTTGAGGGGTGGGAAAATACTAAATTCATTTTTTGTGTTGTCTTCTCTCACACAAAGTGCCTTGCCTTCCATGTATGCCTTAGTAATAATTGCCATATGGTTTCTTCTTCTTAACTTACAGACATCCTAGGGATCTAAATTAAATATACTTTCTTCCAAAAACAATTTGTGCCTGTCTCTGCTGGCCAGCAGAGGGAGCCACTAACCTGGACCTAAGGCTTGGCTTCCTACCCTCCCCACTGGGTATTTCAACAGCTGTGCTGCTGAGGGAACATTCCTTAAGGCAACCCTTTCTCTCTCAGCTGTTGCGGCTCCGACCTCAGCTTATTTTTCTTGGAATCTTTTTCCTGAAGTTAGTGGGAGCAAAGATAATTCAAAGGGTATGTCTCTGTGCTGTTTTGCAATGAGATGGCTTCTCAGATCACCTAGTCTGCAGTGGTGCTTGAAGCAGAAAGGGACTGAACATTACAACAGTCCACACATTAGAAGCGGGACCAATGCAATTTTTAAGTAGTCATCATACATCCATTTGCACTTTTGAATGTTTGGCTACAATTGCTTGGCTTTATTCACTAAAGTTTTTGGCTGCCTACTCAGTCTCATTACACTCTCAAATTCCCTTAGCACAGTATAAGTGAATCACACCTGAGTCCCCACAACTCTTTCCCCAACCCCCTGAGTTACAGTATTTACACTTCTATTTTCCTTTACTATTTTTACACTTCACTGAACCTCTTTTAGTCTTGACCTCATTTTGGTGAATTGGGGCTTTAATGCCACACAGCCTGTTATCCCCACAGGCCAGCAGTCAACCTGTGACCCCTGCCAGGCTTGTCACATCCACTCTGGAATTTGAATCTTGAGCCAAGGGACAGAAAGACCAAAACAGCCAGAGCTGCCAAGCCAGGCTAAGAGCAGGTTCTGGTGGCTCGGCTGCCACATGGAGGGCTGTTCCCTGTTTCATCCTCCCGGAGACCTGGCTCTTCTGTAGTCTACCCCACATTCTGGTTCTTTTCTACGTATTAGTCAGAGACAGTGTCTGTCTCTTCTGACCAAAGAAAACCCAGCTGACCTGCTGGTCTGGTGCTGGTGCTCGGAGTGTTTTTCTAAGTGTTTTAGTTTGGTCTCTTCAGCAGTGAGAACAGCAGCGGTCAGTGAAAACAGTGGCCTATTACAGTGGACCTGGGTTTCATCTTAGTGGAAGTTTGCAGAGTTGTTTTTATAAAAATACATCATGAAATATTTTGTGTATATAAAAGAATGGATTTTGTATACACAATAAAACATAAATATGAAATAACTGCATTGCAGGTTCCCACAGCCCATTTATAAACTAGACTAGAACATCAGCTGGAGTACATTTGAAGCCCCTTTTCGGCTTTTCAATCACATTCTTCTTTCTCTCCAGCAAAGGGACCCCCCCACAGGATTTTTTCACCTAGCCAAATATACCAAGATGCTTTATTATTAATATAATTTCATTTGAATAAAATAAAATTAAATTAATTCCTTGGCATAAGCAGGAGTTTTCCTGCACAAATGTTTTCCTTAATCCAGATTAATAAAATGAGGGTGTAGGCCAGCCTCACTCATGCTCAAGCCCCTGGTTTGGGCCAGAGCTTGGGCCTCCGCTGCTTGTTTCTTCATACTCAGGAGAGAGGGTTGGCACACTAGTGATGTTTCCAAGTGACAGGGACATCTTTAGAGCAAGTGGTCATATGATCTCAGAATTGTCTATAATTGTGACACATTGGAAAGTAGGTCATTGATTAAATAACCAATGGTGCTATAAAATACCATACAGTTGATAAAAATGATATAATTCTATATATAGAGATATTAAAAATGATGGGGACAGAACAGAGTATATATGATTCCACATTTATAAAACAAACTCTAATAACATATTACTGAGAAAACAGAACAAAATGTTGATCCTGGCTTTCTAGTAGAATGAAAGTTGGGATTATGTGCAAATTTCACTTTTAGTACTGTTTGAACTAAAGAATTTAGTCAATTTTATAACCAGAAAAAGTAATACTTTGAGAAAATAATGAGACATTTTAAATGTATGTGTTCTTTTCACTGATTCTCCTTTAAAGAATGTGAAAACAAATCCTACATGAATTATTACTTCTTTACTCGGTCAATATCTGCCTAGAAAACCAAGAAATAGTCCAAAAATAAAGATAATATTTTTGGCAAAAACACGTTAGGAAAAAGAAAAACACCTTTTCTACAAGTTGATCAATATTCGCCAGTTGAAAATTATTTCATGTCTCTGTGCCTGTCGCTCAAATGGTTAAGGCACCAGCCACATACACCTGAGCTGGTGGGTTCGAATCCAGCCTGGGCCCACCAAACAACAATGATGGCTGCAACCAAAAATAGCCAGGAAGCCTGTGATGACAGCTACTTGAGAGGCTGAGGCAAGAGAATTGCTTAAGCCCAGGAGTTGGAGGTTGCTGTGAGCAGTGGTGCCATGGCACTCTACCCAGGGTGACATAGTGAGACTCTGTCTCAAAAAAAAGAAAGAGAGAGAAAGAGAGAAAGAAAATTATTTCAGAGCTTCTTAAATTAATCCTGTAACCAAGGTCCCTAATTGTCATTTATTCTCCACAGATCAAGTGATCTCTGATGTCATCTATAGAGCTTGAACTGTTTAGATCTTGAAGATGCCTTTTCCAACTTAAAGCAATTAGAGGATCTAAGGTATGTTTCCCATTCACCAGTTAACTCTGTAAACAGCAAAAGAAAGAGAACTCAAATTATAGTATACAATTCATCAAATTCATCACCTGGTTTCAATACATACATCCAATATTCTTGAGAGCAATTTCTAACAGAATTATAGGTGGCACATTAATATTTATTTATAAAAATACTAACTTTGATCAAAAAACAAAGAGTTCCTCATAAAGTCCAAAATACTTTGAAGGAATTGGTTTATTTAGTCCTCTCTGGTCTTTTATCTAAAGTAAAGAGGTCCATTGACAGTTCCAAAGCACAAGGTCTTTGGTAAATAATGAAATGTCATCCCTCTTCACTATCCATGGTATTTGATAAAAGGAAATAAAGTGGTTGATCAGGATTGCAAATAATTGGTACCCACATGGCAACTCTTCAATGCCATGCCCATGGAAGACCTCACTATACTAACACTGTACCCTTCCTTCAGCCTGAACTTCTGCCTTAGAATATTTCTCAGGACATCCAGGTACTCAGCAGGAAGGTGGAGGGGAACAAACTGCTTTGGAAGATCTGGGGCTTGCTGGGGAGGACTCACTTCATCAGGGTCCAGGGCTCTGCTTAGCTAAGGAGGCAAAAGATGCACTGCTGGGTGACCGACACCCATCCATTCCTCCTTTCTGCTTAAATCCTTAACACTTGGCCTTATCAGAAAAGGCTGGATTTGTCCCACTAGATATAATTTGCCAACCCATGGCTTAAGATATTGTGGAGATAATTGGAGGAGAAAAGCATTGCCCAGTTGTAATGTAATAAATGTAAGAACAAGATTCTACATGCAGCCATATGATGGTGTTGCCTTGGATTCCATTCTTTTTGTTTAAACCATCAGACCCTGTAGAGAAGAGGAAATTGCAGACGCTGTAATTGGCAGGAGAGTTAACGGCTATTGACTGCAACTTGTTGAAAGGCAGAAAAAAATGCGTACTTTGGAGTTAATGCTTTTCACATACAATTTATTTTTATTTAATCTCATTATTTTGTAACTTGGCATTTTTATTGAGCCAAAATTCACATAACAAAAATAACAATTTTAACCATTTTAAAGGATTCGATTCAGTAGGGGGTTTTTAGTTTGTTCACAATGTTGTGCAACCATCACCACTATCTAATTTTAGAACATTTTCATTACCTCAAACAGAAACCCTGTAACCAGGAATGGTCGTCCCCATTCCTCCTCCTCCCCAGCCCCTGGCAATAACTAATCTGTACGGAGTTCCCTATTGTGGACATTCATATCCATGGAAATGTACAATATGTGGGGGTTTGTATCCGGCTGCTTTCACTGACCATGATGATTTCATGTTCATCCATGCTATAGCATGTATGGCTGTACAAGGATGGACATTGGGTCCTTTCCATTTGGGGGCTGTTATGAATAATGCTACTCTTTCCCTTTATCCTTGGAGTTTGTTGAGCTTCATGAATGTGTGTGTAGATTAATGTCAAATTTAGGACTTTTTCTTTTTCTTTTTTTCTTTCTTTCTTTCTTTCTTTCTTTCTTTCTTTCTTTCTTTCTTTCTTTCTTTTTTTTTTGAGACAGAGCCTCACTGTGTCACCCTTAGTAGAGTGCTGTGGCATCACAGCTCACAGCAACCTCAAACTCTTGGGTTTAAGCGATTCTCTTGCCTCTCCCTTCCAAGTAGCTGGGACTACAGGTGCCCACCACCACGCCCTGCTATTTTTTTGTTGTAGTTGTCATTTTTGTTTTTAGCGGGTCTGGACCAGGTTCTAACCCGCCAGCCCCAGTGTATGCATCTGGCCCCCTAGCCATTGAGCTACAGGTACCGAGCCGAATTTAGAACATTTCTTACCATTATTTATTCAAATATTTCTGCTCCAATCTCTCTTTTTCTCCTCCCTTTATACGTATGTTGATATGATTAATGAGACACAGGTCTCTCAGGCTCTGTTCATTTATCTTCATTGCTTTTCCTTTCTGTCCCTCAGATGAAATATTCTCAATTGACCTACCTTTAAGTTCACAAATTCTTTTCCTGCCTATTCAGATCTGCTACAAAAATCTTCCAGTGAGTTTCTCATTTCAGTTATTGTGCTTTTCCACTCCAAAATTTCTATTTGGTGCCTTTTTATACTTTTTATCTCTTTATTGATATTATCTATTTATTGATACATCGTTCCCATGATTTTTTTTTTTTTTTTTTTGGACATGACTTCCTTTAGTTCTTTGGACATATTTAAAATAGCTGATTAGAATCTTTGTCTAGTAAGTCTAATGACTGGCTTCCTCAGAGAGTCAGTTTCTATTAGCTTTTTCCCCCTTGTGTATAGGATACTTTTTCTTGTTTGCCTCATAATTTTTTGTTGAAAACTGAATATATTGAATGTTACAATGCAGCAACTCTGGAAATCAGATTCTCCCCTCTCTACAGGGTTTGTTGTTGGTTCTTGTCACAGTCGTTTTTGTTTAGTGACATTTCTGAGCTAATTTTATAAAGTCTATATTTTTTCTCATGTGTGGCCACCAAAGCCTCTGTTCTGCAAGATTAGTAGTCTGCTAGTGATTGGAAAGATTTTTTTTTTTTTAACGTTAGGAGTGAAAATAATCTCCTAGTCCTTGTGGACGTCCTCCACGTATGTGTTGGGCACACCTTGAGCACTCAGCCAGGCAGTTTACATCTCTACTTTAACCTTCTCTTCTTTCTTTGAGGACCTGAAGGTCAGTCAGAGGCAAGATCTTAGGACCATCTCAGGTCTCAGGTAATGTTTCTGTATACCAATAATGAATTAGCTGAAAAAGAAATCAAGAAAGAGTCTAGATGTGGTGGCTTACACCTGTAATCCTAGTACTCTAGGAAGCCACTGGATCACCTGAGCTTAGGAGTTCAGGACCAGCCGGAGCAAAGCAAGACCCTATCTCTACTAAAAATAGAAAAACTAGGTGTTGTGGTGGGTGCCTACAGTCCCAGCCACTTGGGAGGCTGAGGCAGGAGGATCACTTGA
This sequence comes from Loris lydekkerianus, assembly GCA_963574355.1. NCBI lineage: Eukaryota > Metazoa > Chordata > Mammalia > Primates > Lorisidae > Loris > Loris lydekkerianus. Next base: position 25,713 of record CAUYPK010029683.1, read on the forward strand.
GCCCAAGAGTTAGAGGCTACCATGAGCTATGATGCCATGGCACTCTACCTATCTACCCAGGACACAGAGTGAGGCTCTGTCTCAAAGAGAACAAACAGAAGAAAGAAAGAGAGGAGAGAACAAACAGAAGAAAGAAAGAGAAAAGGAGAGAGAAAGAAAGAAAGAGGGAGAGAAAGTTGTCCCATTATCCCGTTTATAATAGCTATAATAAATAAATTAATTAATTAAATGCCTAGAAGTAAATTTAACCAAGGAGGTAAAAGATCTCTACAAGAAAAACTACAAAACACCCATGAAATTAAAGAATACATGAACAAATAGAAAGACGCCCCATTCTCATGGATCAGAAGAATTAATATTGTTAGAATAATCCTACTACCCAAAGCAATCTAAAGATTCAGTGCAGTCCTTATCAAAATATCAATGTCATTATTCATAGAGGTAGGAAAAAAACAATCATAGAATTCATCTGAAACTACAAAAAACCCTAAATAGCCAAAACAATACTAAGCAAGAAGAACAATGCCAGAGGTATCATACTACTTGACTTCAAAATATACTCTAGTAATCAAAATAGCATGAAACTGGCATAAAAATAGACATAAAGACCAATGGAACAGAATAGAAAGCCCAGGGATAAATTGACACATTTAAAGTCAATTGATCTTCAATGAAGGTGGCAAGAACATACAAAGAGGAAAGAATAGTATTTTAAATAAATGGTATTAGGAAAACTGAGTATGTGCATGCAGAAGAATAAAGTTTGACCCTTATTTCACACCACATAAAAAATCAACTCAAAATGGATTAGAGTCTTAAACATAAGACCTACAACTGTAAAACTACTAGAAAAAAAATAAGTAAAAAGCTTCTTAACATTGGTCTGGGCAATTATTTTTTGGATGTGACCCAAAACTACAGGCAATAAAAGCAAAAATAGACACGTGGGATTGCTTCTAATTAAAAGTGTTCATATCTCAGAGAAAATAATCAACAGAGTAAAAAGACAATCTACGAAATGAGAGAAAACATTCGCAAACTATACATCCAAATTATACGTTCCAAAGTATAATATCCAAACTATACATTCCAAATTATAATATCACTTCACAACTGTTTGAATGGCCAGTATCAAAAGTATAAAAGATAACAAGTGTTGGCAAGGATATGGGTAAAAGGGAACCCTTGTACACTGTTGGTGGAAATATGCATAACCATTATGGAAAAGAGCATAGGACTTCCTCAAAAAATTAAAAATAGAGCTAACATATGATCTGGCAACTCCACTTCTCGGTATAGCCAAGGAAAATGAAATCATGTGTCAAAGAGTTTATATGCACTCCCATGTTCATTGAAGAATTATTCATAATAGCCAAGATAGAGAATTAACCTAATTGTCCATCAATGGATGAGTAGATAAAGAAAACTTGGTGTATATATACACAATAGAACACTATTTAGCCTGAAAAAGAAGAAAATTCTTTTACAAGAAGATGGATGAACCTGTAGACATTCTACTGAATGGAATAAGCCAGGCATAGAAAGACATACACTGCATGATCTCACTTAGACGTGGAATCTTAAAGAATGGAGCTCATAGGAGCAAAGAGTAAAATGGTGGTCACCGGGGCTGGGAGTGTGCACAGGGACAGATGTTGCTGAAAGGGCACAAGGTTTAATTTGGGCCAGATGACTAACTGGAGATCTATCATATAATATAGTGGCTAGAGTTAATAAGATTTGCTTGAAAGTTACTAAGAGAATAGATCTTTTTTTTTTTTTATAGAGACAGAGTCTCACTCTATCGCCCTCAGGAAAGTGCCATGGTGTCACACAGCTCACAGCAACTCCAACTCCTGGGCTTAGGCAATTCTCTTGCCTCAGACTCCCAAGTAGCTGGGACTACAGGTGCCCGCCACAATGCCTGGCTATTTTTTTGTTGCAGTTTGGCTGGGGTCAGGTTTGAACCCGCCACCCTCGGTCTATGGGGCTGGTACCTACCCACTGAGCCACAGGCACTGCCCAGAGAATAGATCTTAAATGTTCTCATCACACGCAACAAAAGGACAGCTACGTAAGGTCATGTTAATTTGCTTGATTGTGGTGATCACATCACAACATACGTATTAAAACATGTGCATTGTAAATATATGCAACTTTTATTTGTTAATTATACCTCAGTAAAGTTGGGCAAAATGAAGGGCAAAAAGAAAACTAGTAAATTCCCATAAAATAAAAAAAATTTAAAAAAACAAAGAAAAAGAAGATAGGAAGAAATTAGCATCACAGGTGACATTGACGCATGGCCCAATGAGACAGTTTTTATCCACTTCCCCTCACAAGAGTCATCACTTCAACTCTGGTGTTTTCACATTTTTACTACAAATTACACGTATTCATAAACAATATGCAGCATCTTGTGTGTGTGTGTTTGTGTGTGTTTTGAGACAGAGTCTCACTTTGTCACCCTGGGTAGAGTGCTGTGGCATCACAGCTCACAGCAACCTCCAAGTCCTGGGCTCAAGTGATTCTCTTGCCTCAGCCTCCCAAGTAGCTGGAACTACAGGCGCTCACCACAATGCCCAGCTATTTTTAGAGACGAGGTCGCTCTCTGTCTCAGGCTGGTCTCAAACCTGTGAACTCAGGTGATCCACCTGCCTCAGCTGCCCAAGTGCTGGGATTACAGGCATGAGCCCCTGCGCCTGGTCCATCTAGTGTGTTTTTAAAATGATCTCAACACCATACTTAATATTCTAGGCTTGCTTTCAGTGAACACTATTTGAACATCTAGTCCATTCATTCTGATTGCTGCCAAGTATTCTATGAATACATCTCAATTTATTTATTCATTGTCCTGTGGACAGACATTTGGATTGTTACCAATTTAAAAAATATTAACAAATGATTCTGCGGTAAATATTTTTGTACTGGTCTCAATATGCAAATATATATATAGGCTTTGCTAGACTGTGCTGAGTGAACGCTGCAAAGAGTTTTCCTGGGAGGAACTTTTCCTTGACGTAAATCAACTTGCCATTCTATTTCTCAGTGTCAATGACTACAGGCCTGCAGGAAGTGGAAGATGTGTCTAAACACGTTCCGTTTGGGCCTGGGAATCCCCAACAGCAAGAATCTGATCTAGCAACAAACCCGCTTCTGCTCCTTAGGGCTGTTCATTGCCCAGTTCTGCCTGGGACCCCCTTGCTGCCCAGGGATATTTGCAATTTCCCCGAATTTAAAATATATGGCATCCAATCACAGGCTGGTGCTTTACTGAGGGCAAAAACTGCCCTTTTCCCAAGGATCCCCTTGCAACTTAAAGTGGTTGGTGGGTTTAAGGTCTGCCTTTCTCTAAAGATGGCTGAGTCAAGGCAAGTACTGCATCGAAAGGATGTTTCATTCAAAATATAGAATTCTGTGCCTGGACTTCTAAAAAGCCATCTATAGTTGAAGAGGAAAGTAAGCTACCAAACAGGATATAGAGTGTGAGTTCATTTCTGGTTTTGAAAAAAAGTACATTATACGAAGATACATATAGAAATTGTCTGATGGGCTACATCCACGCTCTGAGGAGCTGATTAAGGGGGAGGTGGTACGGACAAGACAGAGATCTGTTTCTGTTGACCTCATGTGATTTTGTACTTTTTCTTTAATAAGCACGTGTTACTTTTAGATGGCAAGGAACATTCGCAGAAGGCAGGCTATCGTCCTTCCAGCCTTTCTGTGGCGCTCAAAGCAACACAATATATTTTAAGAACATTCGACTATACATCCCTAGTAACAAAGATTATTGAGTTCCAAACAATAGATGATATCTTTAACATTTATCAGTCAACAAGTGCTTATTGAATAAAAGTTAGAATGAGAAGGTCTTTGGGGGGAACAAAGTGTGATGTATCTAAACTCGCCAACAGACTAATTAAAGGAAGGGCTCCATTTCCCCCTTGCTATAAAATCAAGCAATGGAAGAGACCAGAGAGCAGGTCGGTTACCTTGGCTAAGATATTCTGCCTCTTTGCAGAAATAGACATCCTCAAGTACCCACATCACCTTACTGGGACAGGAATTCCAGGCAACAAATACGGTAGCCCTCTTTTTTAATTTTTATTGTTTGAGATTCATTGAGGTACAAAGAATTAGGTTACACTGATTGCAATTGTTAGATAAAGTCCCTCTTATAATTATGTCCCACCCCCAAGAGGTGTGCTATACACCATGACCTCCCAACCCCCTCCCGCTCCCCTCTCCCCACGTCCTTATTACTCTACACACACACCCTTTGTAAATAAAGGGCATCCAAATGGGGGCAGAGGAGGTTAAACTCTCCCTCTTTGCTGATGATATGATCTTATTCTTAGAGAACCTCAAAGACTCAACCACAAAACTCCTGGAAGTTCTCAAAAAATACAGTAATGTCTCAGGATATAAAATCAACGTCCACAAATCAATAGCCTTTGATATGTCAATAACAGCCAAGATGAAAAGCTAATCAAGGACACAATTCCCTTCATGGTAGCTTAAAAAAAAAAAAGAAATACCTAGGAATATACCTAACAAAAGAGGTGAAGGACCTCTACAAAGAAAATTATGAAACCCTAAGAAAATAAATAGCAGAAAATATTAACAAAGGAAAGAACATGCCATGCTCATGGCTGGGAAGAATCAACCTTGTCAAAATGTCTATACTTCCCAAAGCAATGGGGATTCAATGAAATCCCCATTAAAATACCATCATCATACTTTCAAGATTTGGAAAAAAATAATTCTTCATTTTGTATGAAACCAGAAGAAACCCCATATAGCCAAAGCAATTTTTAGTAATAAAAACAAAGCTGAGGGTATCAGCCTACCAAACTTTAGGCAGTAGCCCTCACTTACTTGCAGTATTAGTTACCTACAGTCAACTATGGTCCAAACAAATCAATTGGAAAATTCCAGAAATAATTCACAAGGCTCGGTGCCTATAGCACAGTGCTTATGGCACTGGCCACATGCACCGAGGGTGGCAGGTTTGAACCCAGCCTGAGCCAGCTAAGCAACAATGACAACAGCAACAAAACAACTGTCGGTTGTGGTGGGCGCCTGTAGTCCCAGATACTTGGGAGGGTGAGGCAAGAGAATCGCTTAAGCCCAAGAGTTTGAGGTTGCCGGGAGCTGTGACACCACAGCACTCTACTGAAGGAGACATAGTGAGACTGTCTCAAAAAAAAAAAAAAGATTTGTAAGTTTTAAATGGTGCATTGTTCTGAACAGTGTGATGAAATCTCACACCATCCTGCTCTGTCCCTTCTTTATTACAATAAGAAGAGGATTGAGTCCAGGACAATAAAATATCTTGACAGAGAAGAGAGAGAAAGAAACAAGCCACATTTGCCTAACTTTTATTACTGTACATTGTTATAATTGTTCTATTTTATTATTTGCTATTGTTACTCTCTTACTAACTTATAGATTATTATTTGCTATTGTTTGCTATTGCTACTTTATTATTTGCTATATCTCTTACTAACTTAATAGATTTAACTTCATCATAGGTATGTACATATTTGTATAGGAAAAAACACCATATATGGAGTTCGATACTATCCAGAGTTTCAGGTTTCCACTAAGAATCTTGGGAAGTATCCCCGGTGGACAGAGGGGGAATGATCAGACCTCAAACTGACAGTTGCAAGAGATGGGGACAAAATGAAAGTGCCTCTTCCAAACAACAATGAGGGCTACAACCAAAAAATAGCCAGCACTGTGGCAGATTCCTGTAGTCCCAGCTACTTGGGAGGTGAATGCAGGAGAATCGCTTAAGCCCAGGAGTTGGAGGTTGCTGTGAGCTGTGATGCCACAGCACTCTACACAGGGTGACAGCTTGAGGCTCTGTCTCAAAAAAAAAAGAAAAAGAAAAAAAAGAAAGTGCCCAAGTTCTCAGCATGGCACTTGGGTTCCCTCCCAATTCAGGCTTCCTCCGCAATCTCCTCATCTGCCACCCCCACCACATCCAGTGGGTTCTGTCCCTTCCTGGTCTCCAGCCATCCCCCAACCCACCCTCCACTTCGCTGCCTCTGACTCTGAGCTGCTTTGCCTAGGTCTATCCTTCCGACCACAGGCTCGTAAAATTTTGTAATGACAATTTTGTAAATAAAGCTTAGCTACAACTTCCCATTTTCCCTATAGATGGTGACTTTAGTGGCAAATTTGGGGGCACCCTATATAATGTCCATGCTAGGAAGAAACGTAAAGCCAGATGAGGGACAGGGGTGTTTGTGCAGTTTTGGAGAAAGTGGAATGGGAAGAGTGTGGAGAACCGACTGGAGGGGCTGCCGTGGGAACTCCAGTCGGGAGCTTCCGCATGGGGCCTCAGGCCAGGGAGGTGAAAGTGGGTTTCAGGGAGAAGTGGTCAGATTCAACATATACAGTGTTTTGAAAGTGAAATAGACAGGCTAAGAACCTGAAGATGAACTTGATCTGGTTCTTCCCCATAATAGGGTAGCAGTTTCACTTAATAGTATCTTTGATGGCACCATAAAAATTATTAATTCTATTAAATCTTGTCTTTAGAGCACACGATTTTTTCAAATACTCTGTGTGATGAAATGAGAAGCACTTCTGCAAACCAAAGGACAAAGGTCATCTGTGAGTGAGTGACCAGCCACACCAGCCCCCTTATCATGGAGCATCATTTTTACTTGAAAGAATAACCGACAAACCGAGGTTACTCAGATTGGGGTATTTGGTGGTCTTTTTCCTTAAAGAAAAACAACTGAAATATTTGTTGGCAATGATAAAAGTTCAGCTTTCAAATGAAAATTAGCATTAGGAAAACTTGTATCCGCCACTGTAAGCCTGGCAGCTTTCCAACACTTACATACTTTTCTGATGAGACTGGTGGTGACATTAACAAACTTGATTTTAAAAATTTTGTGTAAGGAAAGCATTTGGAAAATCTGCAGAACTCAATGAACTGATATTTTCCAAATGACGAGAGCACAATGTTACAGAATCATGTATGAGTAAAAGAGCCATTCAAAGAGCAAGGCAAACCAATGGATTTTAATGTGAGAGTACAAAAAAATTCATTGATGTGGTTTATTCCATGAGCAGCTAACCTATAAGATAAACTAGTAATTGTCAAGTTTCGGTACAGTATCAAATGAGGATACTTTTGGATACTATGATAATCTACAATTGCCTAAAAGTTTATTGAAGCATATTGCCTTTTCCAACTACATATCTGTGTGAGGCCAAACTTGACACGTATCTAATATACACACACATACATACACGAAGTTAGACAGTTAAATTCGTGAACTCATCCTAGAAAAAAGTGCTATACACCTCATTGCTGAATAGCCCTTTGGTCACCTTTGAGATACCCGCCTTGGGAAGCTATGCACTGACACCAGCTCCTAGTATCCTTCAGAGCAATTTTGGAGCCCTTTTTCTGGAGTGGCTATCAGAGCTGTTGTTGTATAGGGTCTGACAATTAAATTCATGAACTCATCCTCAAAAAAGCGCTACATACCTCATTGCTGAATATCACTACAGTCACCAGATGGCCAACGGGAGTACTTCATATGTCAGTCTGGTAAACCTGCCATGACAAGTGCCACAAGATGGGGTGGCCTAAAGAACAGAAATTTATCTTCTTTCAATTTCAGAGGCTAGAGGTTCAAGATCAAGGTATGTGTAGGGCTGGTTTTCCTGGCTGGTGATGGTGGTCTACTTTGGTGTCTTTTTTTTTAATTATTATTAAATCATAGCTGTGTACATTAATGAGATCATGGGGCACCATACACTGGTTTTATAAACAGTTTGACACATTTTCATCATACTGGTTAACATAGCCTTCCTGGCATTTTCTTAGTTATTGTGTTAACACATTTATATTCTACATTTACTAAGTTTCACATGTACTCTTGTAAAATGCACCACAGGTGTAATCCCACCAATCACCCTCCCTCTGCCCCCCTCCCTCCTCCTTCCTTCCCCTCCCTCTCCCCACTCCATATTCTTAGGTTATAACTAGGTTATAGCTTTCATATGAAAGCCATAAATTAGTTTCATAGTAGGACTGAGTACATAGGATACTTTTTCTTCCATTCTTGAGATACTTTACTAAGAAGAATATGTTCTAGCTCGATCCATGTAAACATGAAAGAGGTAAAGTCTCCATCATTCTTTAAGGCTGCATAATATTCCATGGTGTACATATACCACAATTTATGAATCCATTCGTGGATTGATGGGCACTTGGGCTTTTTCCATTACTTAGCAATTATGAATTGGGCTGCAATAAACATTCTGGTACAAATATCTTTGTTATGATGTGATTTTTGTCTTCTGGGTATATGCCTAGTAGAGGAATTATAGGATTGAATGGCAGATCTATTTTTAGCTCTCTAAGTGTTCTCCAAACATCTTTCCAAAAGGAATGTATTAATTTGCATTCCCACCAGCAGTGTAGAAGTGATCCCTTTTCTCCACATCCACGCCAATATCTCTGGTCTTGGGACTTTGTGGTTTGGGCTAATCTTAGTGGAGTTAGATGGTATCTCAAGGTAGTTTTGATTTGCATTTCTCTGATGATTAAAGATGTTGAGCACTTTTTCATATGTCTATAGGCCATGCGCCTGTCTTCTTCACAGAAGTTTCTCTTCTCCCAGAGAAAAGAATGTCTTCTCCCAGACATCTACTTCTCTGTTTTTGTGCCAGTACCGTGCTGTTTTGATCACTATCAATTTATAGTATAGTCTGAGGTCAGGTAGCATGATTCCTCCTGCTTTGTTTTTATTTCTGAGTAATGTCTTGGCAATTCGAGGTTTTTTCTGATTCCATATAAAACAAAGTATTATTTTTTCAAGATCTTTAAAATATGACAGTGGAGCTTTAATAGGGATTCCATTAAAATTGTATATTGCTTTGGGTAGTATGGACATTTTCACAATGTTGATTCTTCCCAGCCATGAGCACGGTATGTTTTTCCATTTGTTAACATTTTCAGCTATTTGTTTTCTTAGAGTTTCATAGTTCTCTTTATAGAGATTTTTCACCTCCTTTGTTAGATAAACTCCCAAACATTTCATCTTCTTTGGCACTACTGTGAGTGGAATAGTGTCCTTAACTGTTTTTTTCAGCTTGACTATTGTTAGTATATATAAAGACCTGAGACGCTGCTGTATTCCTTGATCACTTCTAAGAGTTTTGTAGTAGAATCCCTGGTGTTTTCCAGATATGCAATTATATCATCTGCGAAGAGCGAAAGTTTGATCTCTTCTGACCCTATATGGATACCCTTGATCACCTTTTCTTCCCTAATCGCAATGGCTAAAACTTCCATTACAATGTTAAAGAGCAGTGGGGACAATGGGCAGCCTTGCCTGGTTCCTGATTGAGTGAAAATGATTTCAATTTAACTCCATTCAATATAATATTGGCATGGGTTTGCTGTAGATGGCCTCTATCAGTTTAAGAAATGTCCCTTCTATAGCAATTTTCTTAAGTGTTCAGATCATGAAGGGATGCTGGATATTATCAAAAGCTTTTTCTGCATCAAATGAGAGAATTATATGGTCTTTGTTTTTTAATTTGTTTATGTGCTGAATTATACTTACAGATTTACGTATATTGAACCAGCCTTGAGACCCTGGGATAAAACCGACTTGGTCATGATGTGTAATTTGTTTGATGTGTTGCTGGATTCTGTTTGTTAGGATCTCGTTGGATATTTTTGCATCTATATTCATTAGTGATATTGGTCTATAATTTTCTTTTCTTGTTGGGTCTTTCCCTGGTTTGGGGATCAAGGTGATGTTTGCTTTGTAGAATGTGTTGGGTAATATTCCTTCTTTTTCTATATTTTGGAAGAGATTT